>JAAEAF010014498.1:0-49373 GCA_011037195.1 Triatoma infestans
TCGCATGGGTTTAATATGAAATTGAAAACTGAGCTTTTTAATAGTAATCATGAACAAAAAAATGTCATGCTCCCCCTTTTTTTTTTAGAACGATGCACTCAACTCTGTTCAGTTATTGTAGACGAGAAAAAAAACTTAATTTTCAAGTTACCTATACTATCCATTATTTTATCCGTCGTAGCATGCATATTAAATTTATTCCTGACCGGTTTCGGACATTCATCCATCGTCAGAGCAAATTCACCAAGTTTGTGTAGAGAGTTCACTTCAACTAAATGTCTCTGTAGACTCACACTTGTTGGTTGTATGTATGTGGCATTCCAATGTGGATAATGGATGTTATCCAGCATTGCGGACCCAGCCACATTTACCTATACTACTTCATCGTGTTTGCGAATTCAGTATAAAATATTTCTAAGTACGAAAGTGAATTACAACAACAACAAAAACCTGGTGTGAAACACTCAAAGACGTTGAAAATATAAAATGCTAAATTGTTTTTGAACTCAAATTTGTCACAATATAAATGGTGGGGGGGAGACCTTGGCAGGTAGAGAAGTGATTATATTATAGTCCAGTAGAGCGCACCAATAACATTGAACCAACTGCATATAAAATTTGAAATTTAAGCCACAAATTCCGCACAAATAAAATCAATTTTTTTGGAGAAATAAAAGTGATTATATTTTGTGCAGTTAGGACACCAAGTTTATTGCCAAGTGTCCGTCCACTTGTGACAAAGTCTCGAGATCAGTCTCAGGGGTTGTCCATTTGAGATTACTTACGGTCTCGAGACAGTTTTCTGAGTCACTGTCACAGTCACTGCAGTCTCGAGACCAGGAAGATTTCGTGTCCACTTGAGAGTCAACTTGCAGACAGTTGTGTGATTTGATCGCAGTTTGTTTCTTTTCTTTCCTAATGAATTCGCGTCAGGCCATAGCTTTTATAGTTGCCTATAAAATTGCGAAAAAGCGGAAAGTGGAAAGAGTAGTTTTTTTTTAATAATTGTTTTAGGCAGTCACCTGTACAATGGAATTTGGTTAGATAATTATGTTCAGAGTTTGCTTAGGTACTTGACCTTTAAATCTCTGAGAGTATAATTGAACAGAAAATATTATATTTTTTTTCTCAACTTTTGTTTTTTTGTGTTGGTGTTTTATTAACAAAATAAACATCGAAATTCATAATGGTGCGTTTACTATCTTTTAACATGGCACCTGTACTTGGCAAAATTTGGAATTAACTGAACATCATCGCTTGAAATTACTTGATATATCTCTCAGATACTCTGCGCCTTTTCATGTCCCATTTATATGCGCGCCTATTGGAAGGTAAAAACAAAAATCAACCAAAATACAAATAAAAATGAAATAAACTTATAGAATTCCGAAATAAAAATGAAAAATACACACAAGAATGAAATCAAGTCTCCGAGAGCTGAGAAACTCTTCAAACACTGACAGAATTCTGGAGACTGAGTCACGAGAACAGAAATGACCATGTCCACTTGTAACAGTTCCGCTGTCGGAGACCTGCGCGGTCTTGTCTCCGTGACTGCTCTCAGGCCCCTACCTCACAACCCACCGCTTAATGGAAAACACATTATAGCAATTGTCGAGAAAATTACAAAAAACTTAAAAACCAACCCTGTAAAATCGCAAGTCTGTTTAGCCGATTTTCCGCAAATTTAGTATTCTAGCAATTTTTCTAATGTATTATTATTATAAGTGGTAGAACTATATTGATGTGGTATTTTAGAGGAAAGCTTAAGTTTACTGTTCTTCCAGATCCTCCACCTCAACATCAATTTTTCCAGGAAAATGTTAGAAATAAAAGTGATAGGTATAGGTTAGAAAAATATCATTAAAAAAAATATGAATATTTTCGAGAAAATTAGCTGAATTGAAAAAAAAAAGAATGAGTAAAATAAACATATCCGGTTGATGGATTTTAAGGAAGGGAATAGCTCAGTGGTAGCGCGCTGGACTAGCAACGCGGAGGTCCCGGGTTCGAATCCAGCATGCTATACTCGATTTTCTCTTCCTAGGAGCCTGTACAACTCACTGCCCGGTGATGGGCAATGTTGTCATTAGCTAGAGAACATTGCTTGTAGACCAGCAGTGCACTGAGAAGGCACCGGGAGGCGTAATAGATCTTTCAGGTCGGAGTGTAATATTCCCCTTCAACATTGTACAATTGATGGATTTTGCCAAAAAACTTCATGCCAGATACGGTGGTATTATTGGACGGAATATCATGTTTGGGCTTCCTGCGATTTTTCGTTTTTAAGATATGTTGTTCTACACACACACGCACACACCATTCATTAAAAACCATTTTTTTCAAATTCAGGAGACCTCAAAACCTGTTTTTCCGTTGAAAACTCAGTTTCCAAAATTTGACCCGATCGCAATACTTCCTCTTACTAGGGAATAAGACAAAATAAAAAGAAAAGAATAATCGGTGTAAGGTTCGGCCAAGGAACCCAAAGTAGGCCACACTCAGAAATCATACATTTATTATAAATTAACAAACTATACAGACCAATTACTTACACACTATTTAACTAAACTCAAAAATCATCCATTTATTATAATTTAACAGAATATACAGACCAATTACTTAACACTACTTAACTAACCACTCTATACAACTACATATAACCCCGAATAGTACAACAATACCCCGTTATATATATTATATCTATACCTACGCTACTATATGACACCCACTTACAACTACATCAAGAAACCCCGATCATTTAACCCTTAGCTTACTATTTACTAACAACTAAGTACTAACACATCCACTAACTACTACTAGCAATCTGCTGGGCGACTACCACTCTGGCATACCAAACGCACATCTACCTTTAAAATACTTTACTGCGCTAGGACTTACCGCGGATCAGCCACAGGTGCAGGATCACCCTTCACTCCACGGCGACACTCACCAGAATGACTTCAATTACTAGCTGCTATGCCAGGGTGGTACATGTCGACTCAGCAGTGTCCTAATTTTCTAACTCCACTCTCTTTTAATATTATTTTGAATTATTCTAATACAAACACATTTTATATAACTCCGCGCCTCTTACAATCGGATATGTTCGATTTCTCTATTCTTGAGAAATTTGTTGCAGCTGCATTGTAAGAAAATGGCCTATCGAAACAAAAACCCATCTATAATCTATAAAAAATTACACACCATAATTCAAGGCCTCGTCCCGAAGTTGAACGTACTTCTTTGTGCAGGTTTAGTGTTGTGGACTTTCTACCCTTAGGCTGTTACATTGCCTCTGTTTATATATCTAGCAGAAGTAACTAAAAACTGCGGCGTAGAAGATTGAAAAATAAAAAAAATCGAACGACATCTTTTCTAGTTCAAAGAAAGTGCAAATTTCTCTGAAATAGTTTTCGCACCATTAAAAGAGAAAATCACAGCAACATGGACATGTAACATAATATTGTTGGTAACTTCACCGATCGTAACTTATATTTTATCTTGGCCATCTATTTCCTTTTACTATTTTCCTTTTAAGTTCTTAACAATCAAAAAAGTTAAACAAATGAACAATTGTTCCCAGAACTTGCTATTTTACCCCCAATAAAGAAACAGGGAACAAAGTAGAATTTTGCAGTTTGCTCTTATAAATAAAATATTTGTACCACTAAAAACTGGTTAATAAATCAAACTTAAATATAAACCAAAGCCTTTTGAATAGCGTGTATAGTTTGTGTAAATTTTTACTTTATAGCTAGTGAAAAGTTTAAGTCAATATATTAAGTGAAACAAATTACATTTATTTACCTCAAAGCATGAGCAACACAAAGTACAATGAAACCATAAAACTTTGAGGGTAACTTAAAGTTAACCACAACTGCAACAGATAGTTACAAACTTCGCTGTTAGCCATTTCAGTCAATACTTTTTTTTTTATCTTCTGTCGTTAATTTCTAGCTATAATTTTTGTTTATATATATATACTTCCTCATACTGTTTTGTAAGAGAATCGTACCAAATTTCTAAAAATTGTGTTTTCACCGGAAATCATGTCTTGAGATACACTGATTAAAGAAATTAGCAATTATTTTATGTGGATATATAATTGTGTGTGAATTTTTTCTATGTTCTTTGTAGACAAAATATCTCAAAATCAAAATATAGCATAAAGCTCAAACTTGTTATTCCGTTTAGCGACCAGCACATCGCATCTGACATGAACGTGTAAGTTAAAAATCCATCAACTAAAACTGCAGCTTTACTAATTTATTTCTCGGGAACAACGTTAACGATTATGAAATTAAAGATTAAAAAAACTTTCCATTATACTCTTAACAATTTTATTTGAATCATTTTTCCAAAAATGTTGAATATGTGTGGTAGGGTCCGCAATGGCTGGATAACGTCTGATATTTTATCCGTCTTAGCATGCATATTTCTTATATTCCTAACCGGTTTCGGATTTTCATCCATCGTCAGAGTAAAATCATGGAGAGAGTTTACTTCAACTTAATGTTTCTGTTACACACTAAATCAGCCCCTTAAATGAATTTTTCCGCAGAAACGTTTAGTAAAGAAATAAAAGTTATAGTAAAGAGATACCTCCGGGTAAGGAATTTAGACGTATAACTTCCCGTCGGATCCCATGGTAATACCTAAACGAAATGTAATGTTTGAACTTTTTACGATTCTTCGTTTTTGCGCGTTGCTGTTCGCATATATTTACGCACAGACACACAACACACCATTTTCTAAAAACCACTTTTTCGGACTCAGGGAATCTCAAAACGACCATTTCCGGTAAATAATTCGTAATCGAAAATTTTACAAAAACACTCGAAAGAAAAAAAGAGAAAAAATGGAAACATTTCGTATTAACAATTTTTAGATTTTATTTAATCACTTATGAGTAAATTCATCAAATTGAATATTATTTATCTTACTGAAGATTAACAAAGTTCTGCAACTAGTAATAATCTCTCTCTGTCTCTCTGTAACTTACTCTCTCTTTCTATCTTGCTCTTTCTCTTACAGAAGTGGAAGACAACGATTCCTTTTCCTTCTATTTAAAGCTAAAATACTATGTTGGAAATTACGCTGTATCTCCTACTGTCTAGTTCAACTGCCGGAATAAATACGTCATGGTCTTGTAGGGAAGAGGTGGCTGGTTGGTTGCCGCCCTTTTACTGATGAGGAGCGGGAAGAGAGGATGAAGGAAAGGAGTTTATATTACAGGAGGCTGTGTCGGACGTTGTATATCTTACTGCGGCAAGTCTTCTCACTCACACATTCTCTCTCTTTCTTTGGTCCCCACTGGTATAGCAATGAGTTGTGGCCATGCCACTTCCTCTATGTTTTCTCTCTTGGCTAGTTGGATTCGGTCTTACATTGTATACTATTCTAAGGGTGCAATGTTTGTATGTATATCTAAGTGTCTGTAAGCGTAGTGTGTACTACAATAACATTGCAATATCTAGTTATTATCTGAATATTGTAATTAAATTAATAACATTCAACAATCCAAGTTATGTCTAATATACAGCTGTGTAATAGCAGCTGGAAGTGGTGGTTGGTGAATGTAGAAGTGGTGAACACATACTATAGATACTGCATTCCAATTTAGAGAATAGAGTGACTGAGACAAGAGTGATGTTGTTGGCCGGTGCTATAGTATGGCAGCGTTGGTTGTTGTACGTTGTTTGAAGATGGTTGATTTGGTTATATATAGAATTTTTGCTTCGATTTAATCAATTAGATAGTATGGTGAGCTCCACTGGGGTCGGAGCTGGGGTCTACGGGGGGCAGGCCTAAAGTTAAAATTAAGGCCAGCCTAGGGAAGTACGCCACGGTCTTTCAGGCTGAAGTCATGGCGTTACAACTCTGCGCTAGGGAGATTATAAGGCAAAGGATAGTGGGTAGAAGAGTGGCCATATACTCCGACAGTCAGGCAGCCCTGAAGGCACTTTCCTCACACCAAATAGTCTCAAGACTGGTGTGGGACTGCCTACTTGCCCTCACCGAGGTGGGTACTCGGAATAAACTGACACTCGCCTGGGTGCCGGGACATGCGGGGTTCCTGGGCAATGAGAGCGAGGGAGGGCTCGCAGGATACCTTTATAGGCCCCGAACCCTTCTGCGGCTTGTCCAGGAGCCTCATCCAAACTTCTATCAAGGGGTGGATAGAAGATCAGCGTCTGCGTTGGTGGGAGGGAACACCAGGACAGAGGCAGGCAAAGCTCTTCATAAAAGACATTTGCCTAAATTTACCAAAGACCTACTGAGCCAAACCCGAAGGGATATAAGGTTAATTGTGGGTCTACTAACAGGGCATTGTAGGCTGAATAGACACATGCACCACCTACAACTTGCGGATAGTGCGGCATGCCGATTCTGCAAGGTAGAGGAGGAGACCCCGGCGCATATCCTTTGTGAGTGCGCCGGCCTGGCGAGGATTAGGTTTCTTCAATTGGGGACGGGAAATCCCGAAGCTGAAAGCTTCATGACGGAGCCGCTCTCAGTTTTGCTAGGATTGATTAGGAAGGCAAGGCTGGGGGCTGGTCTGTAACTTAAGTGGATCCACAATAGACCTCAATTTGTAAGTAGTCGCAGTGGACTGAGGCCCCTCCCCCCCCCCGATTCTATTCTATGGTGAGCTCGATGAAGACACTCTCCCTGAAACTAGCATTTGGTAGCAAGTGAGCGAAGACTACAGTAGATGCTTGTTGAAATCCAGTTTCTTGAATAACTCTTTGGAAGTTGTATTATAGTCTGTTCAATAGCAAGTGAGCTTTGGAAATATTGACTATATGTTTTCTTCTTGGTAGCTTGGTTAGACTCCTACAACTGTTAGTTCAGCTTTTTAAGTGTAGCTTGTTAACCTTCAAAGAAAGAATTTCTTAACTCTTCAAGTTGGTCTTACACTTAGCGGCATTTTATTCCATTTTTCCGAGTTCTTGGTGCTACCTAGAAATTGAGAAAAAGACAGCTTCTAGGGTTAATTAATAATGGTAATAATTATTGCATCAGCGTCCATATTTTTTATTTTATTTTTTTTTTATTTTTTATTATCTTTTTTTGAGCAATGAACCTTGCGGTTATTATGCTCTGGGGTAGCATAATTTGTTCACACCTTATTCTTTGTACTAAAAAATGATTCCCGAAGTTACAAAAATCGTTTCAAGATTTTATTGTTTTTTCTTTATGGTTGATATTAGCGCTGGCATTACTCACTCACACATTCGCTTTCATTCATAACTGCAAGTTCTCCAATAAATACATTCATCCTAATAAAGACACTCACACCATAGAACAAACATGCATGTACTCAATACTCTCTGACATACATAATGTACAAACGGGATAGAGTACTCAATATTCCTCTACCTCTAAATCTTAGGCATAAAGTCTAAAATGTGTTATGTACATCTATATACAAGTATAAAGTATTTACATATAAATTCAAATTTATTATTTCCACTAAATTTTTTCATGAACTTTTATATATTTTAAAAATTTTATCATTCGGTCGATGATAGCTGGAGTTCTTTCAAAGCTTCTGACAAGGTACTGGGAATCTTGTTCAATTTTCTACGTCGTTGATATAATGGGCACTCAATAATAATACGTTGCACCGATAGTGGGAGATTACAGGTATTACAAAATGGGATTTGTTCCCTGCTCATCAGATAACTCTGTGATACCCAAGTATGGCCGATTCTCAAACGAGCCACAATCATCTCCTTTTTCCGAACGGTATTAGATGCTGATTTCCAGACTTGCATGTGTCTGTTATAGTTCTTAGTTTATTGTTTGATAATGCTGACCATTCCCTCTGCCAATTCTGATAAATAAGCTTTTTACTGTACGCAATATGAGCATCCATAATGAATTAAGCTTCTTAGAGTGCTGTTAGCTTGATTACTAGACCAACACTGTCAAGAATCGGAACGGATGGTTCTAAAACAAAATAGTCGAGAGGAGGGGCCAAACTTCCCTCCTATTCGCACATGAATCGTATTAGTTACTGAGCGAAGCTTAATTTTTCCTCCCATACATGTTTCAATTCCCGACTATTGGAAGACAGGCCTTTAACTTTGTCTATTTACCCAAGTTAAGGCCTTCTTCAGTTCTTGTAAACCGTTATTTTTTTCGGTTCGCTCTTTTCTCTGAGAAGTAGCATCCATGGACTCAGGCAGAGTCTTTCATTTCTATGTTTCTTTTTGCAGTTTTTTATTTCTCAATTTCTATAGCAATGTTTATAATAAATGATACTTTTGGCAGGGACTTTATGTCAAGCAGTACAAATGTATTACATGTTATGTTCGATACTATGAATGTGCTCTTTAAGTCGCTTTGCGACTGATTTCTTGATCTGATTTCTCCAGTCATTCGCATGCATGAAGGAAGGAGAATATAGGACTCTCCTCACTACTACTTTTTGTTTTGTAATCCAACCACTCTGGCTTGCCGCTCGAGCCATTAGTCTTGTACTCACGCCAACAACTACCCTGTAAAAAACAATTGCAATATGGCCGCAATGTCCAGTTATACGAAACCCCTGTCACGATCTCAACCCAAAACCTTAGTATTGTGTACATTTTGTTTAAATGATGTTTAAGTGTTTCGCAGAATGAAAATAATTTACTCATTAATTAGTCATAACATAGTGGACCATGTAGATAAAATAATCGTTGGTTTGTTGAGCAAAGATCACTGTATAAAAACAGAACTGAGACTAAAGCAAGTTGATAGGCGATTGTAATAGGTGTCACATGTTCATATATTAAATATCCGGTAGGCAAGTGTAGGGTGATTGGTGGACGATGTTGGACTTAAAACATGTGTGAGTGTGTGAGGTTTGACTGAGTTTGGTCATATTTTAATCCGGGTTATATGTATGGCCTTGAAATGAAAGCAATATTAGGGGCGGTTAGTGGTGTATGCTTTTGTGTGTGTGTATGGTCTGTGTGTGTGTGTGTGTGTGTATGTGTGCGGTTATATGTATGTATATAGGTATGGTGCATGTGAAGTTACAACAGAAGCCCGAGTCATAGTATATATGAGAACGGACACAACGTCTCAACGTATCATACTCCTCCAGAACGTAACGGCACCAACACATGCACATATAATACCCATTATTATTACTAACACTCACTTCACCTTATGTTCCTGACGTGTTTTAATAAGCGACCTGATAAAAACATGGTATGAACGGGTCTTGGCCTACTAACTAGCCCAGTCTGTGAACCACCAAGTGGGAAAGGGTTTTGGTAGGAGGGGTGGGAAAGGATCATGGAAAGGTGTAGACGTTTGGATACATTAGAGGTGTTGTTGCTGTTTGTGTGTGTGTGTGTGTGTGTGTGTGTGTATGTGTGGTGTGTGTGCGCGCTATTCCAGTTTCTACTATACTAGAGCTCGTTGCCATCTTGATATACCTATATCGGAAAGGTATATAATACCTAGCTTCTAGATTTATAGGGTATTCTACAATCTCTACTACCCAGCCCCTACCTAGACTACCACCTACAACTACCCAGCCTGCTAACCATGCCACCTTGGTACCAGAGCGTTTCTACTGCTACCACCCTCCGTTTCTACACTCCATAATAATATTCAGTACATGCCTTGAATATCCTATCAAAATATTCCCTAAGAAAATCCATGATGTTATGAGAAATTACTTCTGATATCAAATTTAACGGGTTGTTTGGACTATGTTTAAAGATTTTTATTTCTTATTTTTTTACATTCCAGCATCCTATTATTATTATTATTATTATTATTTTTCATATCTTATTTCATTTAATAGATAACAAAATAAAGCTGATCTATCTCCATTTTTCGATGTTATTGGATTTTTCATAAAGAAAACAGACTTTTGTAGATGACACATTGATATTTGCATTTCTTACTAAATTTTCTTGAAGAAATATGAATCAGTGAAGCGCCATGGGAAATCTGCTGAATAATTGATTCATGCTACAAATGAATCATAGTATACATAGGGAGACTTGTTAGCATAGGATTCAACCAGGATGCAGATTAAAATACAATAAACAACAGTTTAAATTGATTTGAGATTGAAATAATTAAAATGCAACAATTAATATAATTAAAGTATCCAACTAAAAGAGAAAGTAAGTCATTAGGAGAAATTTATATTTACAAATAAGTAAATAGCGATTAGAAATATACACAATTTGTGAGAATAAAATACGAACAAAACAAAAATTAAATTTATTATTACAAAGCTGAGTGGAAATAACAGTTATCAGTAATTCATACCAGATGGAAATTAGAACTAAGATAGAAGAGAGAGCGGAAGAGAGTGTAATATATAAATAAATTTACCGAAATTTATTTAAGACAAAATGCATAATTAAATGTCATATTAAAATTATCAGAATAACAAAAAGTATCATTTTTTATTATATACTAACAAAAATTATAAACATATTATAAACAAAAATTATAATTATAAACAAAAGTTTGAAATAAGGTCAAGAAATATGGTGAGGAGATAACGGGAGAGAAGGAAGCAATTGTGCAAACAAAAGAATTGTGGAATAATATATGAATAAAAAGAAAATGCAAATAAATAAAATGAAACAAAATAATTTAAAAAAAAAAAATCTGGTGTGAAACACTCACACAACTTTCTCTTACTCCTGTTCTCAAAATTATAATTGACAAATATTAGAGTTTGTGTATCAAATATAACGAAATTCGTCGAAAACTAAAAAAGCTGTTCAGTAAAAGCGCACTTCCGGCTTACTAATTTTCTTAAAAACTTGGAATTTTGGCCATCTATTTATTTCTAATTAATTTTGTTTGGATGGTAGAATTGTATAATCAACTGTGATACCATTTTAGAGGAAGCTCTAACCCCACCCCTCACTTAAAAGTGTCCTTAAATGAATTTTCCAATAGAAATGTTTTAAATAAAAGTTGTACATATTTGCATGTTTAGTTTATATACGAAGTTTCAAGAAAATCGTCGTAGCCATTTTTGAGAAAATCGCGAAAAAGTGAAAAAAATCATTTAGTAAAGTGTTTAAACAAACGCATTTCCGGTTATCCAATTTTTCCAACTCGGAATTTCAACAACATATTTAATTCTAATTAACATTATTTAGATGACAGAATTGTATAATAAACTGAAATAGCTGTTAAGATGAAAACCTAATCCCACCCCACCCCCAGAAGTGCCCTTAAATGAATTTTCCCGGAGAAATGTTACAAATAAAAGTTGTAGCTCTTTGTATGTGTAGTTGATATAAAAAGTTTAAAGAAAATCGCCGGAGCGATTTTTGAGAAAATTGCAAAAACGTAAAAAAAAAAAGACTAAAGTGGTTGAGGAATTTTGGCACATAACGCACCGTCAGATCCCATGGTGATATTTAAACATACACAGAGCTATGCTGTTCACACACACACAGACCATTAGCTAAAAACTGCTTTTGCTAATGATGTCCACCTTGTTGCAAGGAGCACAAATTCTTTATCAGGCGCTCTCCAAGAATTCGAGGAAGCAGCTAGGTCCTTGGGCCTCCTCATAAACGATAACAAAACAGTTTTCATGAATTCCTCCAGAAATCCACAAGAGTTGGAGCCGATGTTCTAACGGGAGGTAATTCCTTTAAAGTGGAAAGCCTCTTTAAATATCTGGGAGCCTGGATTACAAATAATAATGGAAAAAAAGACATCAAGGCAAGGCTAGCAGCTGGTAGCAGATGTTTTTATGCCTTAAGAAACACTCTAAAGTTTAGGCCCTTCTCTCTCGAGACAAAGGCTATCATTTATAAGAGTATTATTAGACCCGTGGTAGCGTACGGAAGTGAGACTTAGGTTCTGACTAAGGATAGCGAAGTCAGACTTAAAGTCGGGTAACGCAAAATCCTGAGAGCCATATATGGGCCAATATGCGAAAACGGAGTATGGTGAATAAGAACGAACCAAGAGCTTCGAGATCTCTATAGGAACGTTGACTTGGTGACCTTCATAATGAAAAGTAGACTACGATGGCTGGGTCACATTGAAAGGATGCTGGCAGAAAGACTACCACGTCGACTTATGTGTGGGAAACCTGGAGGAAGCAGAAAAAAGGGAGACCGAGAAAAAGATGGCTTGACGACGTGGAAGGCGACCTGAGACAGATGGGGTGAGGAGATGGAGATGAGAGCATTGGACAGGAGTGATTTGAATTCTCTAATTGAGGAGGCCTTGGTCCCTGGAGGACTGTAGTGCCAACTACTGACGAATGATGACGGTTTTTCGTTTTTGAGCTATGCTGTTCACATACATACACACACACACACACACACACACACACACACAGACCATTTGCTAAAAACCATTTTTTCGGACTCAGGCGACCTCAAAACGGATATTTCCGGTGAAAATTCGATATCGAAAATTTGACATGATTACAATACTTCCTCTTACTAGGAGTAAGAGAAAGTAATAAATAAATAAATAAATTTTCTTCTCAATTTACGAAATTTATTAATTGACCACAAAAAAGACCTAATCTTTAAAATACAAATAAAAAAGAATAAAAGTACAACATTTTTAGGTTTTTCTTGAGAGTAAATTATCAAAAACTTTTCTATTTGCTGCTGCAAATCTGAATTATTAGGCAAATAGGAGCTAGAAATTGGATACAACTCGATTACAATATAAAATGATAATATCGTCTTTATTATGGAAAGAAAAACGGGACATATTTTCTCAGAATCAAACCGATATCTTTTTGGACTTTCATGGGACAAGGTTCCAAGGGTACCTTCTCAGGTGTAACCATTGTTCGCCAAGACCCAGTGTGCTGATGTTGCTATCCTATTCAGGGATGGAAGACACTTTATGTCATACATTTTACAAAGTGTCCCTCTGGTGCTTTCCCAAATTTCTTATTCCTCCATTGCTTGACTTCCCGGTTGCAAAATTGCTTGCTATGATTTTGGGGCCATTAAATGGTAACGAGGATCCTACCTTATCCAATTGCCCTCTGTACAATAAGACGCAAACGAGCTTTACTCTGCTCCTCTGCCGAGACCATTGATTTAATTAAGAAGATTTTTCTCTCCTAAATTAATTCACTAATTTTTTACATTGCTGCAAGCGTCCCTCGTTCGATATTGTCAGTGGAAGCTCCAAAGACGTTGACTCACTCTGAGCAAGCTTGAAAGTTAGTTGCAGACTGTAATTGCCAACCAGAAAACATCGTTATTCAATGCAGTAACTCAACAAACTGTTCTTTAGCATAAAACATCATTTTCCAGAACTTGTACGCTGTTTACAATTGTGAAATTATATCACGGATTATTTACAGTACATTGTACATATATTATCATATTCAAATGGAAAATGTATTCGTTTTTAAATTAGTATCAACATGAAACTATATATGATACTTATATATTTTCCATTTCTGTTTATTATTTGTCATATATGTTTTACATTTACAACACCTGTACTGTGGACAAACAATCTGGCCCGTGCAAAATATAAATTTGCATATTATACGTATAAAGCTTGTACCAAAATAATGTTTCTACAACATTAAATTTATTTTGTTTATTAATTTTTTTCATTATTGTTATTAAATATTTATCGATTGTGTCTTTTATGTTTATTTTGTCGGCTGTATTTAATGTTTTTAACAGTATTTAATAACAAGTATTTAAAAACATTTTAAATCAATTATCGAAATTCAGATTGTTGCTTTTTATTTTTTTTAATAAAAGAGTTTAAAGCATTTAAAGAATGACGTAATTTTCTCAAACTTCTGATATTTGAAAACAAAATAAATCTATCACTTTTATTTACAGAGTATAAGGTAGAAGTCGCTACAGATATGTATCCCCAGTCAAAGGCGTCTTGGCAGTAAAGATAGCCTGTAGATAAAATGGCCAAGGAAGCCGCTAGATAACCGCAACTAAAAGGAAAATCTTTTTTATTTTCTCCTCCTGTACTGTAACAGGAAGTATTGCAGTCGCGTCAAATTTTCTATATAGATTTCACACTCAGGAATCTAGGTTTTGAGATTCCCTGACTCCGGTCAGCATAACGTAAAAACGGAAAGCCGCAGAAAGTTCAAACTTGATATTTCGTTTAAGTTCCACTAGGGGGTCTGACAGTAAGGTTTTGGACAAAACCATTCACCGGAAGGCCACTTTGCTGAATGGATTTTTCAGTTTTTTGAGATTTTCTCAAAAAAACGGCACTAACGATTTTCTTTAAACTTTGTATATTAACTACAAATACAAAAAGAAACTACAACTTTTATTTGAAACATTTCTCCGGGAAAATTCATTTAAGAAGAGTTTTGGAGAATGGTGGGGGGGTTAAGTGCTATTTTAATTTATTATATGGTTTATTTTTTTAATTTAAGGCGCTCAACATCTATGGACATTGGCGCTCGGAGCCTTCTCAGTGCACTGCCGGCCTCCGAACAAGGTTCTCTCGTTACAAACAACACTGTCCATCACCGGACAGTAAGCTGTTAGAGGCTCCTACGAAGAAAAAATCTAAGGGTAGCAACAACTGGACTCCAGGTCCTCCGCATGGGAATCCAGTACGCTAACCACTCAGCTAATCCCTTCCCTATTATTTATTATTGAAACTGTTGATTACATGTACATAACAGCTGAGTTCAGCATGGCATACTTATTGATTACAAGATTACAGAACAATAATACTAAAATTTTTCAGTTCAGTAAAAAAGAAAGAGAAAACAAAACTGTCCAACCAAAATAAACTTCTTTTAACTAAAAACAAAATAGCATTATAACAAAACAAGTGGACTAATAACTTCATTAAAAAAAAGTAAAAATGCCTTCATTTTATAGAATTTATAAAAGACTGAAATATATGTATAAATATTCGTACTTATCTATATTTCAATAAAGAAGCAACATGAATTTCTTTATATAAACTCAAATATTTCTCTCTATAGAGTTTATAAAAAAGGCAGATTAAAAAAAATATGATTTAGGGTTTCTTTTTCCTTAAAACACAAGACATGCAAATCTTCTTCTTCTAGAGCGTATTTATTTTACCTTATGTGGAGTATTAGTAAAAAGAGAGAACTAATACTTAATTGGCTAATTAATCGGCATTTATTGATGGGCAGATTTAACGATAATTATGGTGATGGCATATAGTATAGACGTCACCTGTTATTTCTTTATATAAAATTGAGTAACTAGAATTTTGCACCCTTTTCTGTCATCTATGTTAATCAAAATTAAATACGAGTATGTTACTTAAAATTCCGAATTTGAAGTAAAATCATCGGTTGTCAGTAGTGTAACGTTACTACAATCTTTTCATTTTCCGCGATTGTCTTAACAAAAACACTGACGGATTTCATTAAACTTATTATACTAACTGCACCTACCATTTTTTTTTTTTTTTTTTTTAATTTTTTCCAAGAAAATTCATTTAAGGGGAGGGAGGGGTTTCGAGGATCAAAAAAGACGTTTTTTAAAGTTTAGATCCTTACACTCATACCAATTGAAGGCAACTAAACAACACGAATTATATCTGGTATTTTATCCTTCGTAGGATGCATATCCATTTTGTACCTGACCGGATTTGCATTTTCATCCATCGTCAGAGCAAATTCACCAAGTTCGTTTAGAGAGTTCACTTCAACGTAATGTTTCTGTTATACTTGCATTTGTAGGTTTGTTGGTTGGGTATATATAGGGAGGTAATCTATATACAACCAACAAACCAACAACTGTCAGTATAACAGAAACATCAGGATAAAATATCAGGAAGTTATCCAGCATTGCGGACCCATCCATACATTCAACAATACGAATTTATATGTTTAAAGACAATTAATAATTATAACTATGTATAAAGTAAGAGAAAGTCGTGTGAGTGTTTCACGCGGATATTTACTTTTAATTTTTTTTTAACATGTTGACTACCAAGTGAACGCTTTTGGATACACATGAGTTTCTTTGAACCTGTGTATCTTATAATATATACGTGAGTTTGAAGATATTAGTCTATGTGTATGTAATTGAAACTCGTATAGAATAGATTTTAAATGTTAGATTGATATTAGTGACGTGAAATTAAACGTCAATGAGTTTAACAGAATACAGAAATTTATGAATACTACAAAAATAAAAATATGTACATTTTATAAAAATGTTTCTTTTGTAACAATAATATTATGAGTGTCATATAAACATCTAAAAAAAAAAATCCAAAGTTTTCCATCATAAGCTTTGCATCCTTCAGAAACGTGCTTTTTTTTATGGCATGTTGATGCCCAAGTTTATCTTTGTCATTTTTATAAAAAACTAGGCTTCTTCACTTTTTGTTGAATTTATAATACTGTGTTTGTTACAGAAAAAAAAGATTTATAGAAAAAAAGAAATGTCTTATAAATTAACAGAATTAAGCTTATCAATTGTTACATCTTGCTTATTATGTATTGAGAAATGTACCCAAATACGGTAATAGAAGAAATGTATATTTTGTATGCCGCATGCATCTTTTTCAATCACGCATACACACACACACAATTTTCAAAAAACAACTTTTTTAGACACAAGGGATCTCAAATCAAGTATTTCAGGTGAAAAAACAAAGATAAACTTTAAAAGAAAAGAAAGTTCACTACATAAACTTGTAACATAAACGAGTTAACAAGTCTCAACATCAACCTGAAATATTCACCAACCAAGCCTCACTAGCCAATCAAAACTGTTATAACAAGTACTAGCCACATCATTCTTCAGGTGACTCCGTTAAAACGCTACCATTCTATATTTATCACGCTTGCAGCAATTATCACTCTTCGCTCGGGCACTCTACCCTCCAATATATTCTTATCGTTAAAATCGTTAAACATAGTGTTTAAATGCAATTGGTCATCCACATTTCACCATTCAACACCAAAATTTCTGCTACCATTTAATAAAGCTCTCATATCTTTTTGTATTATTCCCTTCTTAAACAGTTCACTTAAACTACGTCAAGCAAAATTTTTAGGGGATTTTAAATCATTACAATGATTTTTTTTTTTTTTGCAATAGGGTGAAAAACTGAAGAAAGATACAGAATGCTTACTTGGGAAAAGCTAGGCACTTTTAATAGTTTCCCAAAACTGGGAAATTAGCACAGTCATACAGCTGATTGAATATTAATTATTAATACGTTGGCACTCAAGAGTTATTTAACAAAAGATATAATACTGAATAAGCAATTGAACAAGCTTAGCCGTCTTTATTATTTATTTATTTTCTGTAATGAATTAATCGTTATAATTGGTGTTACGCACAATGGAAAAATGAAATGAGATAATAATCTGCTGCAAAATACAATGTAAAATATTCAATAAAGTAAACAAAACAAATAAAAAAGAAAAGAGATTAAATTATATAGAAATTTAATTATAAGATTAAAGAATTCTTTAAGAATATAGCAATAAATTTTTTAAAGAGATAAAAATTATAATGAAAACAGTTATATACTTGTAAAGAACATAAAGTCTGTGTTTGTTTTGATAAGCAAACAATACCCTCTACCACTCATTGAAAAGTAAAAGTTTTTTCTAACATCTTTAAAGAATGGACAATTACAATTTATATTAACCAAATTTTCATTTTCATTGTTGTAGAAATTACAACGCCTAATATTACCAACTTTATATATTAGATCCCCCTCCTATAGCAAGTTTTGTATAATGCTTTCCAGCTAAAACGAATCTGGAGCAATAAAAAGTTGAGTTATATTGGCTTTAGTGATGTCTAGGTTAAATAAATATTGTTTATATTGGTGTAAAATGAGTTTAATATCTGATTTGATCAAACAATCGAAGAACTGAAAGGATGCTGAAAAACTAGTAATTATAGATTTAATTTGTGATTTCCAATTATAATTTACATTTGATTTAATAGTAACTAACTCTAAAACTGATTATTTTATTTATTTCCCACTTTCCAATAAGAAATTTACATCCTACTGACAATTCTTTCATTGGCGCTACGTTATATTGGGCAGCCAGACACCGAATGGCACAGTGGCCTTAAGGTTGGGGCGTAGAAAAAAATAAAGTAGTTTAGTAAATTTTATAATCAATAAATTTTACTTCTCTTATAAGAGGAAGTGCTATTTACAAATTACCCCCCCTAAAACAAATAATACAATTGATTATTTTGTTTATTTCCAAATTTCCAAAATCCCAAAAACACTATGCGTGGAATTGTTACCTTGGTTACCATAATTTTTATTTTTATTATTATTATTATTTAAGGCGTCTCAACATCTGTGGTCATTTGCGCCCGGAGCCTTTCAGTGCTGCCGGCCTCCCGGAAGTGTTCTCTCCCCACACACACACACTGTCCACACCGGAGTGAGAGGGGGTTTCGAGGAAGAGAAAATCTAAGGGCAGCACGGCTGGATTTCGAACCCGTGATCTCCGCGTTACTAGTCCAGCGCGCTACCACTGAGCTAATCCCCTCCCTGTTACCGTAAATGTTTAAATTGTCTAAAACTAATTTGGAACATGAGCTATAACACTCCTTCCTGTTAAATCGATCATTTTAAAGATCTCGTCAACAGCAGGTAACCACTCTGCCAGAGGTAGAGAGGGTGCGACGTTATATTTGGGAAATTATTTTGTTTTTTAAATTGTAATAGAACTAAAAAGTTACTGTTAGTTACACTTTTTATAACTAAACGGAAAATCCAGTTCGATCTCACCCGTTTTTATTTATGCCATCCCTAACCGAACATATATCCACATACACACACATATTTATAGAGCAAAGTCCGCTACAGAGTGGAATAGATATTTTCATTTGGGCACTTATAATGAGCGAAAAAGCTTTATTCAAAGATAGCATTTAAGTAGAGAGGCTGTTCTAGAGGGTGTTCCCAAACAATGTGGTTCAACATGGATACGCGACTAATATCCATTTAGTAGTTTAATAGGTCGGAAGAAAGATAAATTAAAAATTTTTACTTTATGTAACGAGAATGCAAATTCATGGAAAAAATAAAAATTTGATTTATTGTTATATCAAGTTCAATTTTAAAATTAAAGAATATCATTATTTCACCAGATTATTTGAAATAAAGTATTAAATTATTTCATACAGATTATTCTAAATAATTCGTAATAATATATCAAATAATGTAAATCAAGGTAATGTCATTAAATATTTTATTTATATAAAATAAGAATTCTTTAAAATATTTCTAGTTTATAAGATCAATATTTTTTTTTTTTTTTAATATATTTGGTAAACAAAGACTATGGTCCCCCCTTTTTTAACCACAATTTTTTTTTTTTTTTTTTTTTTAAATATTTAACTTTGTCTTGTAATATGTAACAGATAACTTAACCAATTTTGAAAATGACCTGTAAACAAGGTTGAAAAGTAATTATGTAAACAGTTATATACTTTATTTACCAAATTGTATTATATCACATAAAATTTATCCTATAACTGCAAAAGAATTATTTCTTTTGTTACCGCCTATTAAACCACGAAGGTAATAAACACAAATCAAATATCTGGCAATTATTAACAAACAATTACTTGTACATAAGCGATGAATGTCTCAGATTGAGAGGCGTATGTAACATAATCTCTCAATCACACTCTCTCTCTCTCTCTCAAATATCGCAAGTGAACCCAATCCTGTCTCTCTCATTCAGGCATGCGCACATTCTTAGGTCATACACAAACATGTACAAGGCTCACACAGACACACTGACAAACCGTGCTGTTGATAACGTGTTAGAGTTTCACTTCCCTTCGCCCCTCATCGTTCTCAACTTATCCAGTCACATATTACCGGCATTTCTGGAATTCTCTCTCTCCATCACAATCTTCCCATAATTCTATTTTTCCCATTCCAATGTTTGGAAGTTAAAAGGGAAATCCGACCTTACTATACTAGAAGGGAGTTTCTCTTATAAAGGAGAAGTGCTTTTTGGTATTCAGATTTTAATAATAGACCATTTAAGGGGAACCATAGAGTAATGAAATGAAAGGGTCAACCAGTTGTTGATGATGATGAAGATGCTTGCATATACTAGTTAAATAATAAACGTGGAATTTTTAATTTTGAAAGAATTATAAGGTATGTTTTTCTCTCTTTTATCCTTCAATTTATCTCTTATTTCGTTTTTTTTCTTCTGAAATTTTTGGGTAAGGATTTGTGAAATCAAAAGCACAGTCATACCAATCAATATTAGCAGATTTGGTTAGAATATTATAGTAAAAAAAAATTATATTAAATTCATGTTTTGTTCAGCTGTTTCTTGTGCATCTTTCTGTTTAATGAGACGATTCGGTCACTTTAATCTTCAGGATGCCCTTTATGTCATACTTTTCATTATAATTATATAAGCATTTTCGGAGAAGTTGTTTATAATTCCTACGAGTAGTTATCTGCAATGCACTTAATCCAGTAACCAGAAAGTTAACCTTAAAATTAATAATATAATTTTGAATAAATCCTACTGTTAAAAATGTCTTCCTGATGGACAGTGTTATCTGTAACTAGAGAACACTTTCCGGAGGCCGGAAGTGCACTGAGAATACTCAGGGCGCCAATGACCATAGATGTTGACGCGCCTTAAATTAAAAAAAAAATGTTTCAACGTTTGGCGATTTTCCGTTTTTGAGCTGTGATAACCACACATGACACACACCACACCAGTTTCTAAAAACCACTTTTTCGTACCAAGGCACCTCAAAAAAGGTATTCCGGGTGAAAATGCATGTCTGCTTCTCTAGGACCCCCTCTTTATGCAAAAAGTCTGAATCAGTCTCTCTTGAGTAACGGGGTGAAGCAATTGCTTACAGAGGTAGATTAGCGTAAAGTTGTTTAGGGTGGGTCACAATGATTTGGTGATGGTATAGGCATGCCAAGACAATGATTCAACGATTTGCTGTGATGAGTCACGAGAGTGTGTCAGTGACGCAATAATATGGTAGTGATGAGAAACTTGAGTCTATTTTTTCGGTAATAGAATAAATAAACACTTTCGGCTGAATAAATTTTGCACAGCAAACATGATCTCATAAGACGCACTTCACTCATATTATTCACCTCTCTGTCACGCCACCTGGACTGGAAGGATGAGTGGGCTACAACAACCTGCAAATGTCAAAAGCTAGGCATCAAAAAAATATAAAATCAACATTTGAAACAGTTTGAAATCAATCATGTAGAGTTAAAAATCAACATACAGCAAGAATCAAGAAGCTAGGAAACATTCTGCAGACAATCATACAAGAGCCCTCTAATAATCATCTAGAACTTTACAATGTAATTTTCAAGAACTTAGACCAAGTAACCTTATCAGAAGTAATCAAGTGTCTCCATTCAACTCTCTGACAAGAAGCACTTTTTTGAGATTGATTAGCTAGTTAAACTATAATTAAAACAAAGCATGAATGTTTTAATTCCCGGCTAACGCCACCCATCTGCGCTACCAACAATGTTCTTCTCTCTCTAGGGCTACGATAAAATTTAATATTTCGAGTACACACTCGGTAGTGTGGTTACTTCAACATCACAAGATCCATTCTTTACTACTATTACCTCTCTGCAATAAGGCATTTTTTTTTTTTAATATTTTTTCTCACAGCCCGTTCTCATTCACTATCATTCACACTATCATCGCACAATAGCGATTTGACATTCACTATCATTCGACGCTATGCTTCACAATAGAAACAAATTAAACCTTCAGCCTAAAAAGGCCTGTGTCGGGATAAGACTGGGCAAACCAACACATGGCTTGTGCCCTGACGATCTTTGTAGCATAGTTGGCACAATTCCGTTGAGCCTATGTTAATCCTATATAGGTGGGGTAGTGAGTCTGTAAGAAGGCGGAAAGCGGCCACCCTTCTGCTCGAGGAGAGGTCGTCGGCAAAAGACAATTTTCAGTCAGTCGAGCCTAAGACTTACCTTTAGCAGTATTGGAATAATGCACTTTCATGCAATATCGCCGCGTCGAGGCATGCCCAGATGTCTGGGGAATCCATTGCATTATGGTGCACCCATTTTGTCCAAACTGGGCTAGCTTTCTTCTACATTCAAAAACCAAGTCTCTCTCTGTGTGGAAATTACTGCAGAGGGCGTTAATGGCAACCTGAGAATCAACTAAAAAGACTAGTTTCCTGTGTTGCTGGGCAATTTCTCGGCAGCCAGCGAAATAGTTGGCTACTGGGGGGCGCCTACAGCCACAAATCTTTCAAAGAGGCTACTGTGGTACCCCGCCCCGGTCCCTCCAGAGCCTGTTATCAAAGAGCCATCTGAGTATAATCACAGCCACATATCTTCAGGGTATAGCACCTGGATCTCCGACGTAGCACCTGGAGTAAGCGACATATTTCCGGTGAAAACCTAATTGCAAAAATTAGACACAATCGCAGTCTTATCTCATACCAGATGCTTGTTGATTAAAAAAAAATGATCCAAATTTAAAAAAGGAAACTTCGATTATTAACAAGTGGTTATAATAGAGGACTATGCTATATTAATTTAATTTTTGGCTATTAAAAATTGGATTTTATACGGTTTATAAAACTGGAGGGGTCCCAATTGAAAAAAAAAAAAAAAAATCGTTGTATCACCAAGGAGACGAAATAAAAAAAAAGAAAGTTGCACTAAAAAAAAAAAAAAAACTCACAATGATATGTGAGAATATACATATATCTAAAGATAAGGTGATACACAGTACTCCAAACATATACAATCACCAAAAGCAAAGCAAACATCCCTGGAGAGTTAGTGCCACACTTGGTTAGAAACAGTATAGCCTTTAGTGATCCACTTGACGAGGGTATACACGAATAGAAGAGGACGGTGCATGTGAAAATGTCTCATCCAATCACTGTATGAAAATGGAACAGTATATGGCTGGTGCATGGCATAGTCGGCCAAATCTAATTCACCGCCCTGGAAATTTATTTATATCACATGAACTCACTTTTACACTCACAGACACACATACACACACACACACACACACTGAATTAAAGTAGCATTGAAAAAAAAATGTTTTAATTTATTATTTAATTAGAAATATAATCTCCATATCTCGAGTTTTTAGATTAAAAAATAAATAAAATAAAATAAAGAGTAGAATTTCATTTAAAATTCTAAATAGACAACAAAAATTTCCCTAGAAAATTTATTTGCATTAACTCTGGGATTTTTTTTTTTAACCATAAAGGAGTGTGGTGGTTATAGCTTACATACTTTTAGAGATAAAAATCCCAGTGGCCGGTGACGTATACAAAAACAAAATAAAGTAGCATTATATTTATTTTTTCCTCTCCAATACGGCAGAACATTTAAATATTTATTTTCTTTGTTTTAATTTATTTTTTGAGGAAGTTTTTAGGTTACAATTTTTTTGTGGGAAAAATTAACAACCTAAAAAAAAAAAATCATTAGGTTATCGAAATTTAAAGCAAATTATATTCTATTGTTTTATTTTTTCAAGTCGTTTTAAAGATATTTGAAATTTTTCTCTTTCTAGACTCCGACTAAAAGTACTCACTGTTATTTCTTGGACAATAAATTAAGTTCTATAAATAAGTAATACGAATTTTTCGGATGACATATTTCAGAGTGCTGATGCGACAATTCAGGGTTCGATTCTCAGGCGTACAAGTGGCGAGCCACAGTTAGTAGCGAACCTAGATAGCAAAGGCCCAGAACTAACGACGATGGGAACCGTTGCGTGCATACCACAGCCTTCCAATAAAAATCGCCATCTAGCAAGCCTTAAACTTTCATGGGCAATTGCGTTAAAGGTTTATTATTGGCACACATCATATCATATCTTAAAGAATGCTTCACAGTGTTGTAAATAAATAAATTGTGAGTGTATCAAATAATAGAATAATTATAAAACACAATTACAGCATAAAAATTCTTTGCTTTCTCAACGTATACACTTCTCTTTATGCTGAATATAACAAAAAGGAAATGCTCTTAAGTTATGAATGACAAGATGACAGATAACAGACATGAATAGTGCCAGGGATGTCATAAATGAATGACAAGGATTTTAGAAAGAATTCGTCAAAGGATAACCTTGTCAACTGGATATTACCAGGAGTTTCATTGATGAATCATCTTACACTTTCAAATAAAGAAAGTAACGTCTTAGTGATTAAACGTGATGTAAATACCTGGTCCGACTGCGTAAATACACCTTCCTTACCCCC
This sequence comes from Triatoma infestans, assembly GCA_011037195.1. NCBI lineage: Eukaryota > Metazoa > Arthropoda > Insecta > Hemiptera > Reduviidae > Triatoma > Triatoma infestans. The sequence continues at coordinate 24,237 of JAAEAF010014498.1, forward strand.
AACTCAATCTGTCGAGAATAAAGAACAGAGGGAGAACATGCTACCTATCAAATAAAAAGCATCATACATTAAATATAATTTGTATCACATTATATCATCATTTATTGAGGGAAGGGATTAGCTCAGTGGTTAGCGCACTGGACTCCCATGTGAAGGTTCCAGTTGTGCTACCCTTAGATTTTTTCTTCCGAGGAGCCTCTGACAGCTCTGTGATAAAGTATTTTCAGTGCCTGTCGAATAGGAACGGGTTAAATGGGATTTAATAAGTGGAAGGAAGGCAATCCATTTAGGTCAAGGTTAGTCCGAAAACAATCCCTGTTGTACGACAGGCCAGCTCCCTGTGTACACAAAGCCCTACGGCTACAAACCAAGTTGGAATGGATCTAAATTGACGGCAACTCGCTGAAGGAAAGCTCGGATAAGTAAGTAAGTAAGTTTATCATTGTTCTTGCTACCCTTCATAAGTTAACTAAATTAATAATTTATGTATTAATTCAACCAATTATCAAGCATTTCCAATAAATAAATGTAACAAAAAAATAATCAGTACATGAAGAATTCATTCGTTTCTTAAAATTGCCCAGCATAGGGCTTGAATTTATAAATGCATACAAACTTTTATTTTGTAAAAAAAGTAGTTGCTTCCTGCCTGCGGCAATACCACTGATCGATAGTTGCGTGAAAAGATTTCTTCCTTTTTCAGGATTTCCTCAATACTGAGGTTCTCCTCAATCAAAAACTTCTTTTAATTTTGCTGTCCACAGTTCTCTATTCTGGATTTCTTCCTCCGTGAAACTGCATGAAAAGATACACCTAAAAAAAAATGGACATATACTCCCCATAAATAAATTGATAAATTGTAATTTCTGTTTGGCAACAAAATTCAGATTTTGCAATCAAAATTTTCCTTAAAACCTTCCAAAATAAAAGGTAAGAATTCTTTCCAAGCCGGTCCACATATTTGATTAAATTCCCTTTATCAAAATTCCTAACTTCCTAATATGAACACAAAGTTCCTTATCATTACAACTTAAAGAAATTCTGTCTATATTGTCGGAAATCCTAACCGTTGTGTAAAGCGCATTTAGGAGGAAAATCTACTCATACAGCTAATGAGACAAGACGTCCACATGTACGTTGAACACACAGACGATACGTCACTCAAGAAGTCACATAGGTGATGGCCTGGCCGAACCTCCTAAAAAAAAAACTGCCTCAACATTACCCCGTAGGCAAGATAAGGCCCATTTACTTACCGCAACAGTAACTCAAAGAAACAAAAGAAGGGGTACTTTCGACCCCACCATAAAAACGTGAGAATTTTCTACTGAAAGAAATCTTCAACCTTCAAGAAGGAACGAGTACTATACAAACTTAGACCGACATCAAAACTCCGACACCGACAAACTCATCCTTGGAGACTAATTGTATGAAGATATACAACTGGCTATCAAATTTATAAGTTGTGTATTCACAAAACATTTCTAACGAGAATAACACACACGATTTCCTCTTCCTCCAATTAGTTAACAATTTTTTTTTTAAATTGCAATGTTTACAAGTTTACAAAGTTTAGTTTGGACTGGTCATAAACAAGTGGTAGAGGTTATAATTATCAACCCGAGCGGACTTGTATAGAGTAGTGATGGGACAGTTCGAGCGGAGTCGGTTCACTGGAACGAATCCAGTAGCGGAACGAGTTGATTCAAATCCCTATTTTTAAATAAACTGATTCCAGCAAAATTAAATGAAATTTTTATTATTTAAAATTAAATTAAGGCAGGTATAGCACGAAAATTAAGTATTAAACTGAGTTGTGACCATGTTGAAAGAACCAGTGACAGGATTCTAACTTAATATTTTGTAACCTCAAACCATACTAACAATCCTGGTGAGCTTAAAATACAGATGGTTGGCCGGTGGGAGTGAATTCCTAGTATAATTTTTTACGGTCAATATTTCATAGATTGAATAACCAGTATCACTAATACTGAATTATTTCCATTGCATAGAAGCATAAATTATAATTCGACAAAAAATTATATTCAAATTAATAATATTTTTTCTAAATATATACATATAGAGAGCTATCTGGTGTTAGAAAAGGGAAGATGGATTCAGTTACAGGCAGCAGTGAACTTGGAACGACTTTCTGAATCTGACTCCAATCTGGGCACTCTCATTGGTTGAATCCCTGGAACCGTCTGGACCCGAAACCGGAGTTGATTCAGATTATTTGGTTCCGGAGTGAACGAATAAATCAAATCACTGAATCTAGCCAGTAGAAACGCTTGAAATGGAACCGACTCCACGAACTCGTTCCAAAGGCAATGGTGCCTGTAACTGAATCCATCTTCACTTTACTAACACCAGATCGCTCTCTACGTTTATATATTATATTTTTTAAATATTCTACAAGGTTTATTTGAAAGAATCGAAAATGTTAATCAGAAAAATAATAAAAAAAAGTTACAATCACTCTAAAAAAATATATAACAAATGAATGAGATACATGAAGTTTCATTTCATGAAAAAATATTTCTAAAGGGCATGAGAAGTGGGTATGGAAGGTGGAGGAGACTAAAAATATTAATCAGTTTTCAGATTTCAGTTACTGGTCAGAGTCCGAGATGGAGCCAGTGTTAAGTTACAAACGATCAAATAAGAAATCAAATTTAAAAAACTATCATTGGTCATAACTAAAATTAAAAATTTAATCGCCCAAACTTTACTTATTAATTCAATAGTAAAATTTGTTTTAGTTGTAACTAAAAATTAAATTTTTAATCAACAGATCAGTTTTCCACAACTAAAAATTAAACAATTCAAAATTGAATTGAATTAATTAGATTAAAAAATTAATTCAATCAATAAATGATTAAATTTTAAATTGAATGCACAAGTGCATGATTACTTTTTGGTATAATTAATTATATAAATATTTTAATATTTAATAGATTATTTTTCTTTTAACATACAAAATCTGTTTCTGACATGAGAGCCGGGACCAGCTTTTTTTACTACACACTACCATTAGGAATTACTATTATAATTGGAATTACATATATATAATTGCTAATTATTAGTGTACTGTGTGTTTATTAGCAAAAAATGCAATTTTTTACTAACTGATGAAGTTAATTACATATAAAAAATTTAATAAAAACCCTGAAGGAAAAGGAACCGTGGAACGAGTTTATGGAGTCGGTTCCGATCCCGGAACCGATTCAAATCCAACGAATCCGATGGCGGAGTCGTTTTGCCCATCACTAGTATAGAGAGCGCCCTCTATCTTAACAAACAAAGCTTGTAGCGGCAGATTAAATTTAAACCTAACTAACGGGACGCAAAAACATCTAAAATTATTGTTTTCGAAAAATTGTTTCTAATAAGTGTATCGACTTTTTGTCAGTTCAATTAACATGCGAATTTTAGCGAAAATCTTAATAGTCGTTTTCGAAAAAAAAGTAAAATAATGCATTTCCGGTCAATTGATTTTTCTTCAAATTTGGAATCCTAGCAATCAATGCTTTCAATGTATCTTAATGTTATACAGGTATTTAAACTTTTAAGTTATAGTGAAATAGTAGTTTACAGGAACGATTAACGTTACTATTTCCCCCAACCCCCACCCACCACAGAAAAATATTTCAAAGAAAAGTGATAGATATTTAATGTGTGTGTGTGTGTGTGTGTGTGTGTGTGTGTGTGTGTGTGTAGATAGTATACAAAGATTGGAGCAAATCATTGTAGCCGTTTTTGAGTAGAGCGAAATCTTCGTGTCAGTTGCGGTGGGTTGTAGAGAGTAGGAATGTCAGGTTTGAGCTTCCTGTGGCTTTCTTTCCGTTTTTGAAAGATTTTGTTTGATATATTATATATAAAATCATTAACTAAAAACCTTTTTTTCCTTTATTAGGAAGGAATAAGAGAAAGTAAAAATTCCAAAAGTCCTAATATGGCACAAAAACTCATCATGCAATTGAAAAAAGAATCCTCTCCATATTGCCGGAAATTCTAGACCTTTCAGTATACAACTGTCTTTTATATTATCCAGTTCACCAGCTTTAAGTAATATATAAAACAAAACCGAAAATAAATAAATATTTGAATAAAGAAAACTCTTTATAAAAATAGTATTTGTCCAGACTTTTTTATTTTACACGATTATAAAAACACGAACAAATATAATTAAATAAAACTTGACGAATTTCTCATATTACTCACTAGGTACTTAATCATAAAAAGTTGTTTGTAATCAGCCGGGTGTAAAGTATTTCAAACCCTTAAAAAAAATAACAAAAATTAATATCTGTCCCCCCTCTCTTTCTATCTTCTCAGATCTCACTCTTTCGCTCTCTCTTCATTGCAATATTAATCAATATAACCCTTAAAATCCTTGAACTTTAAAACAAAGTTTTAGGATATTGGTCTGCTTGTAAAAGATGTTTATAATGCTTTTTGAAGAAAGGAATTACAATAATAATTTCCTAACTTAAAGGAAAACTTTTCCCAATGGAAGTTTTCTACTTTACAAACAAATAATAGAAAAGCATTTTCCATCCTTCCACTAAACTCTATATCTACCAAACATTTCACTTGGAATTAAGATTCATAAATTTATAATCAGATTTGGAAGACGATTTTCAGAAAGTAAATTCTCTACAAATGAATTAAATAATCTTATTACGCTGAAGTTGGAATTTTCCCTTTTAAAATTAGAAGAAGAAAAAGCATTGTAATCTCATATTTTGAGAAGGATAATTAACATTTACATTAATATTACTATAGCAAAAGATTAAGGGGAATCGATGAGTTAATTTTATTATTAAGCTTTCTCTAAGTAATTGATAGAGAAAAGAAAATATAGAATGAAGAAATTAAGAAATTTATGCCAAAGCACTCACACGACCTATTATTATTATTATTCACAGAAGAGGAGAGCAAACCCTACGCTATCCAAAGCCTCCCAGGGCCCATATAGCTACCCCTAAAGAATAACAACAACTGGGACTAGAACGAAAATCCAGGCCCAGGTTTTAACCATCTAAGTTTCACCACAGACCGAACAATCGGACCATAACCTTAAAAGGACACAGCTTAAGATCTTCTACCAATATCCTATTCCGGCCGAAGGTCCTAAACCTAATCTCCTCACAACCCAAACCATTCGTCATCAGAAGCATGGGTGTTTCCTCCTCAGTCTCACAAACTCTACAAAAGGGGTCAGACATGAGTCCCATTGTATAGAGATGTCTTCTTAAACCACAATGCCCAGCGAGGAATCCAACCAGATGCCTGAGGGAGGTTCGTGAAAGACATCGGACCCCGCTACTCAAAGCTCCGTCCGGACCCCCAATGAGCATCTTATACTGCCGACAACCCACTGCACTCATCCATAAGGATGAGGTCATCCACGTCTGAAAGCCTGATAAACATGTGCCAGAAGACACACCAACAGCAGGCTCTGGACCAATGAAAGGGAGAGAGGCACCTAATTTGGCAAACCTATCCACCTCCTCATTCCCAAAGATTCCCATATGACCTGGAACCCAGACCAGAAGCACATCCTTCAGTGAAGAAAGATCTTCCAGTCTTTTAGAACATTCCAACACCAATCTGGAGGTGAAGACACATGAATTAAGCGCCTTCAACGCAGCCTGGCTGTCCGAGCAGATACAAACACCTTTTAAATTAGTGTTACGCACCCTCTCATCCAAAATACAGCAAAGAATTGCATAAACCTCAGCCTGGAAAACGGTGGCCCACTCACCAAGAGGCATCAACAAATGCTCTCCCGTCTCAAAATAGACGGCAGCCCCAGACCTACCATCCATCTGGAACCGTCCGTGTAGCATCTGAGATAATTCTCAGGAATCACCCCAGACGGACCCAGGGTTAACCAATCTTCCCTAGAAGGCATCCTAACCCTGTAGGAATGACCAAAGACAAAAGTCTTCAAATTCCTATCAGAAGGGAAACCTGTAATGGGAATCCTTAAAAGCATCTCACGATAAATGGTAGAATGACATATCGCTTACCCTGCCAAAAACCTGCCTGTTTAATTCTATAACAGGCTTTCATTGCCTGGTTTTTCACCTCCACAAAGAGAGGTGGAATCCCTAACAAAGTCTCCATAGATGCGGTCGGTGTAGTCCGAAACGCACCAGTCACCGCCAGACAAGCCAAACGTTGGATCTCTTCCAACAGCTGCCTAGCGGATCGTGTTTCAATGCGACGCCACCACACCAAAGCCGCATATACCAATCTAGGTTTAATGACCATGCAATAAATCCAGAACATCATCTTGGGAGTGATCCCCCAGTTCTTACCTACAACTCTTCGACATTGCCAAAAGGAGATTATCGCCTTTTGATGTTGTGTCTTAACATGTTCCGACCAATTCAATTTGCTGTCGAGAACTACTCCAAGGAACTTCACTGATTTGCTAACCTGTATGGAAGTACGTAACAACCTAGGAGGATTAATAGAAAGACCCTTATCCCGTGTCCAGAAATATACCATGTTAAGGGCGCTTTGCATTAGGTCCGAAATAGTGGACAAACAGCGCCCTAACAATAAAATAACACCATCATATGCTTGCACATAAAATCCCGATGAATTCATCCTAACCAAAAGATCATCCATGACGACGCACCACAACTTTGGTGAGAGACAACCCCCTTGAGGGCACCCTCTCCCTGCTTGTACTATCATGGTGCGCCCGCCAAGGGAAGCCTGTATAACCCTACTCCTAAGATAGACACCTATCCAATTGATTAAGACGGGATGTATACCTTTTCGTACCAAGGCATCTTCGAGAGCATCAAACGATACTCTGTCAAATGCCCCCTCAACATCAAAGAAACACCCTAGGGCATATTCTTTTATTTCCAAAGCAGATTCTATCCTTCCGACAAGACAATGTAATGCAGTCTCTGTCGACTTACCCACAATATAAGCATGTTTGTTAGGATGGAGTGGTTGATCCCTTAATGGGCCATCAGTAATATACGTATCCACCAACCTTTTCAGAGTTTTCAAGAGGGAAGACATAAGACTAATGGGTCTAAATGCCTTGGGGTCAGAGTAGTCGTTTCTTCCCGGCTTGGGAATAAAGACTACCCTTACATCTCTCCATAATGTTGGTACATAGCCAAACATCAAACATCCTTTAAAAATTCTTAACAATACCTTCGTCAGCACGTCCCCACTATTTTGCAACAGACAAAGATAAATCCCGTCCGGTCCAGGTGACTTGAAAGGTGAGAAACTTTGTACTGCCCAACTGACTCTATCATGTGTGACTACCTCGTCTAAGGTGGATGCATCTTCAGGGTCCCATCTCCTTCCACCCACCAAAGTCGAAGCAGCATTTAAACCAATATTATCCGGGAAGTGAGTATCAAGCTAAAGCTGCAATGTCTCCCCTTCCCCCCTTGTAAAGGAACCATCATGGTATCGTAGGGTACCTAACTGACTGTCCCTATCCTTACTAAGAATCCGTACCAATCTAGATCACAAAAGGATCTCCAGGAATTCCTCTTGGCTCTCCTCAGAGCATATTTATTTTTAATACTGTTATAACTATCCCTTGATTCCGAAGAATCAGCAAGGACAGCCTTCCTGTATGAGCCCCTTACCTCTCTCCTTAGTTTTCCAACGAAGAGGACCACCAGGGGTTTTTACTACCCTTAACTACCTTGGGTGGACACGACTCCTCGAACGAGAATCTAATGTGTTCATGAAGAATACCAGCCTCCCTGAAGCAATAGTTTAACATATTACCCATAAACTGGGCAATACTATTAAACCATTTAAGTTTTAAGTATTAAGACATTTAAGTTGTGGAACTTTGACGTTTGCTAAGCTCTGCTCCATTGCCAAAACCTTTTAATAACTATGACGTCATTTAACTTCTCCCACAGGTTCCGCGCTAAAGTTGATTTCAAATTGGTTCCATGTGTGTTTCAGATGTTAATCAGCATGAACTTTACAGAGAGTCATAATTTTGCATAATCAAATCTAACAAAGCCAGTATTAAACAGGTGAAGTAGTCACTAATTTGTTCTTAGTATTACTATTAAAGTAACAAAAAAATACGCTATTAATATAAAAATATTGCCTAAATTTTCAACCATATGGAATTTGTGTTTTCGTTCATTTGAAAACAAATATCTTTCATTTACAGATCATCTACATCAAACAATTTAGATCACATTTTCTATTTAATCCATTACCTGCCAAAACTTCTGCTTTATTTCGCTCAGTTGAACCTCTAATATAATCGACCAATTCATTTCACTTTGTGAAAGAAGATAGATTAATTTATTTTCCTCGCTTCTTTGATCTAAGAATTTTACTCAATTAATAATTTAAAGTTTTATAAAAGAGTATAAGATCAATTAGATCCTTTACAAATGTTAAATTTATTTTGTTCTTTTATATTATAATTTTTATTGCATTAAGTCCGGTTATAGAACTTTATATTTGGGATACTTTACTTACCTGCAGCACATAGAACAGAGTACGAAATTAAAAACGATTATATACTCGCAATAAAAAAGTATAATATAGTTTCCATTGGCACCGGGCAGCGGATAATGGCTGAAGTTGAATTTGAAGAAAACCAAAAGGATGGCAATTGAAAAGAAGAGATTTCTGAATGGAAAGTTGAAGGTTGGGAACGAAGCTCATTAAACGCTTTACCAGTGTTAAACATCTGAAACACACATGGAACCAATTTAAAATCAACTTTAGCGTGGAACCTGTGGGAGAAGTTAAATGACGTCATAGTTATTAAAAGGTTTTGGCAATGGAGCAGAGCTTAGCAATCGTCAAAGTTCCACAACTTAAATGTCTTAATACTCGTACTTAAAACTTAAATGGTTTAATAGTATTGCCCAATTTACGGGTAATACGAGTACGTTAAACTATTGCTTCAGGTACTTCATTAAACGCTTTACCAGTGTTAGGTACCTTAGTGCCATAGTAAATGAAGAAGGTAATAATGTTATGTAGATACGCTCTCGAATTCAACAAGCAGGAGCTTCATTAAGGAACATGCATAGTAGTGTACTATGCAGCAGGAATATTACACCTGCACTGAAGGTCAGATTTATGTGTTTAGTGTTCTTTTATTCGGAGTGGAGTTTTGTACGCTTATAAATGGCCTTTGTCGTCACATTGAGACCTTTGAAATTCTGGCATACCGAAAAGGATGTTACAGTTTTCATGGATGAGGAATTTATCCAATGCCGAAATACTCTCACAAATGGTCAAGGAATGTTTACAGTCAAGAAAAGTCAAGAATTGCAACACTTCGGACACTTCATAAAAAATGATAAGTATAGTACCGAACAACATGCAAGGGAAAATCGACAGAAAATGGAAGCCAACACCCGCCCAGTTAAGCCAACGTCCTCGAAAAGTGAAGGAAGAAAAGAGAGAGAAAAAAATCATCTCCCACCACTACTCCTCCTCTGTCTAACTCAAGTAAGCAGCGCAGAAACACGCTATCCAAAGGAACAGTGATACAAGAAACCTAAGGCAATGGTTAGAAGAGAGCACTGGTCTCATCGTTTCGATGATCACAAATCAAATTTTATTGTTGTGATGTTAGCCGACACTCAACTCGGGCAGGGCACATAAAGAAGAAGAAAGGATTTTGCGGTACTGAAGTAGATTGTGCCATATTATTGGCAGTATTATTTGATAACAGAAACCATAGGAAAGAGCCTGTTTAGGGGGGAGTAGCAAGAATCTGAAAACACAGTAGATTAAGGGAAACCTATTTTTATTATTCCCCTCCGAAATTGAAATCTGCTATGAAAAAAAATCCATCGCCCAGAAGTACCTTGATTTTCTCGAAATTGTCTTCAACTCTTTTCGTTCTTCGGATAAAAACTATTCGCATTAACCTATCCCTTTTATTTCAAATATTTTCCAAAAATATTTTTTGGGATTATTGGCAGTATCTGAGGGAAAGTGCATCATTAAGCTTTACTTCAGATTTCCATTTCAGTACAATACCTCCACCTACATTAAGAGCATGGCTAGAATATTGTGTTTGAAGAAAATAGGTTAACCAAGAAGAAAATAGGTCCAAGTATTGTACTTGGAATGCCAACTGTACAGATGTTGATCATTTTTTTATTAAGACATATTTTCTGAAATATTCAGCGTGGTTTTTGGGAATCTGGCACGTTATCTCGTTTAATGGTGCTTGATTTAGGCGCTGTCTTCGATTTAATCACATTCGAATACTAATTGCACATCTATGCTAACCAACATCTGACTCCAGATCCACTTTATTTATTTTAGGGCATCTAAAGTTTAAGTAAAGTTCTAAATTTTAAGAAAATTTGTGAATTTTAAAAGTAAGTAACTAGATTATGGGAAAGCCGTGTGAATGATTCACACTAAGAAGATTTCATTTATTCATTTTAGATGAATTTTCAAATCTCTTGCAACAGACAAAATTTGTTTAACCTCTCTCGCATCTTCCTTTCTTGAATATTTCAGTTTTAAAATTTTAATAATAAGGAACGAATTTTGCCATTACTATTGGTTTAAATAACAACAACCCGAGACTTAGACACCTGTTGTCCTATTTGGTTCGTCTGGTCGACAGCCCACCTGTTGACTTAATAATGCAGTATTAGTACACTAAACACTTGTAGTGGGAGACAGTGAGTAGGAGAAGTTTGTTTATTATTTAAGCATTAAGTTATAAGTAATTTATGTCTACAGTTGTATAAGTTTCAGTTTTATAAAGTTTGATTTCTAGAACTAGCTACTTATAGGTTCTAACTACTTAGAACTAGGTTCACGGATTAAAATGGATTAAAAAGTTCATAAATAATTACTCCTATTGATTTTATTAATAGTTCATTTAATATTAAATGAAAATATGTCAAAAAATGATCCTTATAGTTACTATATTGTAAGGAAATTCGGTGATTTTAATAAATCAATTGAATCTATTTCTGAGAAAATTCGAAAAAATTTTTAATAACCAAAATTATTGTTTTTTTTTGTTTTTTTAATTACATTTATTTATATTATTTCAATCTGCATAACAATTTGCAATTAGTAAATATGTTCAGTGATTTGTATCTGACTTGAGGAAAATGGCCATGGCCAAGCTTCCTGGACAGGTTACTCCACTTCTGACAGAAAGTACCTTTGGCCACGGGCGCTACAAACGTCTGTCACGATTCCCAGGTATGATGTGTAGATTGTTATGCTGTGGAATTTTCTGTAAAGTTGTTATATAAGGTCGCTGTTTAGGTCAGTGTGTAAAATCATGTTTGTGTATAATAGAGACACAAACTGATCGTAATGTAAAATCTTGTGTATGGCTATAATCCATTTATTGTGGTCCGGTTTGATAGTTCCACAGAGTTGTAGTCCGTAGGTTCATATTCGCTTTATTGTAGATTTGTAAATGTGAAGTTTGTTTTTTCATGTCCAATTTAGATCGTTTGTCAAATAAAGGCTTAACAAGAAGTAACATGGTGTGACGAGTTTTCATGAATGTGAGTGTTTCACGTAAGGTATCCACGGAAATGTGACCCAAAATAGCGAATATTTTTCTGGTGAGGTATAGGTATATTACCAAAATTATTATGTCAGAGGAATGAGTGTTAACAGAATCAAAATTACCTTGGTAATGAAATATTAAAATGACTATCCAATATCGAGGGAAAACATTTTGGTAGCTTAAAGAAAATTTCTTTAATTATTTGGATAGTCGTCTTTTAATTTCCATTTTTCGTAGCTCACTGTTCCTTGGCTGTCAAACGGAAGCTCATTTGCCAATATATTGCAGTGGGATGACTGGGAGAAGTAATATCGCTTGGAGGCATAATAGTAGCACATCGGCATTAACCCCAGCTTTTAAATGGGACTTGCTTGATTCCAGTTCACTTACGTACACAGAGTTCTACACTTTTACAGTGTAGAAAAACGCCAAGTAATTTTTTTTTTTTAATTTAAGGTGCGTCAACATGTATGGTCATTGGCGCCCCAAAGCCTTCTCAGTGCATTGCCGGCCTCCGGACAGTGTTCTTTCGTTACAGACAACAATACTGTCCACCTCCGGACAGTGAGCTGTAGAGGACCTAGGAAGAGAAACTCTAAGAGCATTGCAGCTGGACTCGAGCCCGGGATCTACGCGTGGGAGTCCAGTACGCTACGCACTTATTCCCCTTCCTGCCATGTAAGTAATCTACGAGATCTGAAATTAGTTGCACTACAATCTCCTCCTTTCTCTCGCTTATAATGTATTGCTGAAATAATTGAAAATTGATAAAAGTATTATTTATCAGGGTCATTCTTAATAGAGAGTGAACAGTCAACATTGTTCAATTGTTTTTGTAAAAAAATCATTTGTACTAATGATAAACTAGTTAATAAGCATAAGAGGAAAATTTGTTTATGGAAAAACATAGCAGCAATCTTATCTCTGATGAAAATCACTCAGAATTTGATTGAAAAATCTTGCTTTATAGGCTGGAATGATTTTGGATAACATCAAATGGGAAAACTGTAAACTTTGTTGATTATGAAATCATTAACTGCTTGAATAATTAAAGAAATTTTCCTTAGGCTTCCAAAATGTTCTTCCTCGTTATTGAGGAGTTTTAATATTTGATTACGAAGGCAATTTTGAGCCTGTGAACTCTCAATCCCCTCTCTCTCTCTCTCAGTTAAATGAGCATCAACATTAATGAATGGTAAGTTTGCTCGTTGGAGAAGCTCTTCTACATGCAATACACACAGTTTCACACGAAGTTCTTGTCCTTGTTGAACAGACTTCTACATCAAGTACACTGTTACCGACCATCCTTCCCGCCGCACTTTATACCTTCTAACTGCCTAGTAATGCACATTTAATTACGGACACTTTATCAAAAGTAGGGATTTAACACCGTCACTGTCGGTCTTTTTCTCTTTAGCAGAATGGCTGTAAGTGTTAGTGTCGGCAGAGTTTAAGGTAGGGAGGTTGGAAAAGTGTTTAACAGGAGTAGGATGTTGTGAAGAGAGCGATGAAGAAGGGTAGAAACAAATTAACTGGCTCTTACAGTGAAGAGCAATGAAGAAGGAAAGGGTGTGTACTGAAGTAGGTCTACTACAGTGAAATGTGGACGAGGTAGTCTGGGTAGTCTGGGGAAGATTGCTAACGACTAACAGTAAAACCCCCTATCGAGAGACCTTAGGAACTAACTGATTGATCTCAGCAGGAGACCGTACTGTAACAAAGTTCTGATATAGGAATATAGTACTAGAAAGGGGCTGATAGTTAAGTCTATAGTATAAAGTTGAACATGGCAGTTCGCTCCTACCTAAATGCAATTGTGGGTATCAGATACCGATTTACTTTGACATTACACTCGAAGGAGGTGCTGTAAAACTAAACTGTAACAGATTTAGTGACCACAGAGTACTCTGCCGGCCAGCACTAGCTTCACAACAAATCAGAGAACAGAGGTCCTCAAACATTTCAATGAGCATCATAATTCTCACAATAGCAGCGGGCCGGAGCGATTTATATATATATATATAGAGAGAGAGAGAGAGAGAGAAACAGTTATGCACATAAATTTTAAAAAGTAATAAACTTAGAACTTTACTTAGATCCTTAAGAATATGGCTGGACACACTGTGTGCAGATTCTTTGATAGAGTCATCGCAAAAATAACTTAAAATTTCTTACACATTATATTAAAAAATCTAGCCAGAATTTGGTGTGATGGTACTAACAGTTTATCCGAGCAAATCTGAAATGGATACAATTGGAAATGCGTATGCAACAAGGATTTAAGGATTACTGTTTACGAAAATTTATTTTAAAATAAAAGGATCAGCTGGAAATAAACAACACTTCGGTACAGTAAAAAATATATTGTATTTATACATTTTTTTTTGTCAAAACATATTGTCACAAAATATGGAATTAAACACTTGGATGGTATTTATTTCTGTGGGCAGAATGTATATGGATTATACCAACATTTTCTGACGGTTAGATCATAATAACAACCTGAACAGCGTCCACATTTACATGTAGTGCCAGCAGCGCACCGTATATGTGGTATCATCCAATTATGTTGGTTGGTAGTACAATTTTCACCGGGTCCTTTAAGACAGCCTAGAATGCCGGGAGCGATTGCATAGCTGCCAAATTCACATTTTGGATAATTGCAGTTTTCACCGATACACTGGGTATGCGCCAGCTCGAACATTATTGTGGCCATGAGAACTGCTACCCGTGATGTTGTCATCTTCCATTTGGCTGGCGAATTGATGCCACTTACTAGTTATCTTGCCCTTTTTATAGGGCCATCCTAAGCCCTCAAAAGAATTACAACGAGAATGAGAGAGAGAGAGAGAAAAAAAATATTATAACCCACCCACATTCTGGTGTTTCAGTTCTATGCAATGAACTTTTTCCTTCTTCAGTCGGTAATCTATTTATAATCTACTGATTAATATGTCATGTCAGTCTTTCATTATTCCAAATAGTACACATCTCTTTCTGTTTTTTTTAATTATTATTCATATCGTCATTGCTATCCACTTTTCTATTATTAGATATTAATTATTAATAATAATAACAGATTAATATATACTAAAATAGAAAAATTTGTGCCCATTAAAAGTTTATTATTAACAAGAAATTAATGGCAACATATAACAATAAATTAATGAATATAATAAAAATTAAGGATTAGTGGCTCAATTGTTTCTTAATGACCCTTGCGTCTGTTACAAAAATGATGTTTTATCTTTAGTTTTATAGATGTACTTAATGATAGTGTTTCGCTTACAAATAATATATTAATTTCATGATGGAATCTTTTTTATTATAAAGATTTTTTTTTTAAATCTGAGTAAATATATGAGATAAAAGAAAATCGTAGAGTTTACTGCTCTGTTTGGTACTGTGCACATCGCTCTTTCTTTTTTTGTATTTTTCTCTGAGAAAAAAAAATTCGTAGTGCCGTGATTTTTGGCATGCAAGAAGTGTATAGTGAATTCGGCAGTGTGTTAAAATTTTATGAATTTTCTCCTATCTGTTTGTGAGATATTAATTAAAATACTATTAACTTTAATTCTACAAATTACTGGCTGTGTGTAGTGTATTACAATAATGGGGGGCAGATAGTATTGCTCTCATTCTTCATCTCACTCAGTCAACATACAATAGTAGTGGTTTGTAAACATTTCAACTGACTTTAATCTTTTAAATATGAACTTCTTTTTGTTACTTTTAAAATAATTTCTATTTATTTTCTAACGAATGTTCAATGTTTATAATTCTGACTTTAGTTTTTTGTGAAGTTTTCTTAAATTTAAATTTTTTTTTTATTTTTATTTATTTTTTATTTTGACTATTTTCGCTATCGGAATAAACGTCAAAAGCAGTCTTATTTTTTTTTTCTCTATACGGTATTGCATTCAATTCCTAGAATATAAGTTTATTTTTGACTGATTTATGTTTAACTCTTCTCCGCATAATTCAAAACGTCAGAGAAGCTCTCCAGATGAATCGAATCATCCCTCGAAAAAAAAAATGTCTGTGGAGAAGCGTATTTTAGATCATACTTCCTCTCCACAATTTATCTCAATGATTAAGGAGGTCATGTCGGGCCTGCTTGATTTAAAACTGGCGCCTCTCGCTACAAAAAATGACATTGATGCTCTCAGGGCTGAAGTGAAGTCTCTTAGAGAAGAAAATAACTATCTGAAGTCTGAATCGGAGACTCTTAATGCATTATATAAGAACGCTGATTCTCATATAGAAGAGTTAGAAATTCGTGCGCGTGACTGCAACCTAATTTTTAAGGGTGTGACTCACCCTGATAATGTAGACCTTAATTTAACTGTTTCTAATTTCTGCAGAGAAATTTTGAAGGTTGATGTTTCTTCAGAAAATATTCACGTCACTCCTTTAGGTCCAAGAACAGTTTTGTAACAGGCCTCTGCTTGCTTCCTTTTTTCGTCCCAGGGACAAATTAAAAATAATTAGTTCTGCAAAGGTATTAAGCGGTACCGGGTTCGTAATTCACCAGGATCTTCCGGAGGGAGCCCGGAAGAAGAAAGCTAAATTTCTACTTCTTCGAAGAGAAATACTGAGACTTAATAGTAGAGCTTCTGTTAAGTTACGTTCTAATTTCATCTTGGTGGATGGTCATTAGTTCGCTTGGTCCAATGAGGTTGGCTTACTTTATGCAGGAGAAGATGGTTTACTAAAACTGAATTCATTGCTAAATCGTAACTTAGCAGATTTTATCTCAGCGCTAAAAACTGGCTCACTTCCTAAAGACTATTTCATCAATGTTGTTTCTCAGTCCTCTTCCCAGAACTTCAAACAAACGCCGTCTAGTAGTCCGAATTGTTCCTGAGGAAATTCTGCCGTCTGCCAATACAAGATTTTACCTAATACAGATTTTGTAAATTCTATTTCCGTTATTTCATACAATATTGCGGACCTAAAATCTAAACTTGATAATTATTCTTTTTTTAACCTATTAAGAAAATATGATGTTTTCATTTTACTCGAAACTTTTGTTATAGAGGATTCACTTTGTACTTTTAACACTTATTTTTCAGATTATAACTTAAAATGGATACCTGCGAAAAAACTCTCGAAGCATGGACGGGCAAGTGGTGGTAAAGTTTATGGAATAAAAAAATCGTGTAATAAGGTGTATTTTTGTATGATTGCTGGTCAGTCGTTGATAGCCATTAATACTGAGGGTGCTCATTCTTACTTAGTTCCTGTTTATTTGAACTGTAATGATTGGGATCAAGATTTAATCTCTCTTAGTGAATTTCTACAAACCTCCGTACCAGGTAATATATTGTTAATGGGTGATTGCAATGTCAGGCTCGGCCGGTCTCATGTTCTTCCAGACGATTTGACTCTTAATAATCCCAAGTGTTTAATGGCTAGAAATTCTAAGGATGAAGTTTTGAATCCTAATGGCTCCCGTTTTATTGAAATATGTGACAATCTTGACCTTATTATCCTAAATGGCCGTTTTTTTGATGATTATCAGGGTGATCACACTTTTATTGGTCCTGTGGGTTGTTCGGTCAATGATTTATGTTGCGCATCTTTTGACCTTGTCCCCTTCATTAGCAGTTTTCGCGTATTAAATGAACCTTTCTCTGACCATCAGTCCATTTCCCTTACCCTATCAGAAATAGTCACTAATGACAATCATTTACTACCTCTTCTTCCTCAGCTTCCTTGGAGGGAAAATGACAAACAATTTTATCAGGACAGGCTCGAGAAAGAAATTAATACTATTAACTCTGTTCCGTCAGATCCTCAACTTTATGCAGATACCTTAACGTCTTGCATTAATCGGTCCTGTTCAGTTCCTTATTCTCCTTCCCCTTCTCACATAAAACTTCTTAAAAATAATCCCTGGTACAATTACCATTGTTTGCGGGCAAGGAGAAAATCTTTTAGGCTTTTAAATCTATTTCGAAAAACAGATTCCAAAATCGTTAAAGATGCTTATCGAGAAGCCAACAAACAATTCTTGTCTATCTGTACTACCCAAAAAAAAGAATACTTTTCTTCTCTTTGTGAAAGTTTCAATGCAGCCTCAGATTCAAAACAATTCTGAAATTTGGTCAATCGTTTTCGTAGCAGGAAATTTCTCTGTATTGGCAATATCCCTATGGATACTTGGGTCTCTCATTTCACAATTTTACTCAATCCACCCTTAACTTCTCCGATCTCATATGCTGCTCATTTTCTAACTTCGTCTATTTTAGATGAGCCATTACTTATGAAGAACTCTCTTCTGTACTATCAAATTTAAAAGACAATAAAGCACCTGGCCCGGATAACATATGAATTCTACAAATATTCACCCCCTTGCTTTATTAACAGCTTATTAACATTTTTTAATTATATTTATGACTCAGGTGAACTTCCTTCTTCTTTTAGTCGCTCATTGATTTTTCCTTTATACAAACAAGTTGACTTTAACGATGTTGCAAACTATAGGGGAATTTCCTGTATAGATGCTCTTGCCAAAATCTTTACTGCACTTCTCCTTAAACGCTTAAATCATTTTATAAAGGAAAATGATCTTCTCAGTGAAGTCCAAGCTGGATTCAGACGTGGCTATTCAAAGACTGACAACATTTTTGTTCTAACCAGTATTATAAATCTTAGATTTTTAGAAAAGGGTAAAAAAAATATTGTTTTTTTATTGATCTTAAGTCGGCTTTCGATTCAGTCGATCATTCCTCTTTATTTCTAAAATTGTTTAACTTAGGAATTTCATCAAAATTTGTGAATACCTTGAGAGTCCTATATTCCTGTGGAGTTTCATCAGTGCGGGGGATTAACGGAATGTCTGATTTCTTTCTTATTGGTGCTGGAGTAAGGCAAGGTTTTCTCCTGAGCCCAACCTTATTTTCTTTATTTGTGGATGATCTCCCTACCGATTGGAAGGAGGGGTAATAATCGGAGGTACTAAAATAAACATCCTGCTCTATGCTGACGATGTTGTATTGATTTCCGACAATCCGATTTCCCTCCAAAGGAACATTAATATAGTTTCAGCTTATTGTGATAAGTGGAGCCTATCATTAAATTTGAGCAGATCAAAAATTATGATTTTCCGCAAAGGAGGCAGACATGCTGCTAAGGAGAAGTGGTTTTATAAAGGCACACAAATTAAATCGTTAATCGTTATAAATATCTTGGAGTTATTTTGACTCCTCGTCTTACTTTCCTTCCCCATCTTGAGGAAAAAATCTCTTCGGATAAGCACGGTCTTAACAGAGTTTGGTCAAATTTTATTCTGGAAAAAATATTCCTATTAAGGCCAAGATCAAGTATTTAATAGCATCTCGCGTGCAGTGGTAGGTTATGCAGCTCAAGTCTGGGGCTTTCAGTCTTATGATTGCCTTGAAAAATTTCGTAGATTTTTCCTTAAAAAATTGTTAGCTCTGCCAACTCCATCTCCTAATTTTCTCCTTAATTTAGAAACTAGATCTCTTCAAACCTTTCACTCTTAACCTGCACTTAAATTATTGCTCTCGTGTTTTATCCTTAGATGACTACCGTTTGCCTAAAATTGTCGCGAAAGAGGTAATAAGGAAAAAAACCTTTTGGTTCAAACACTGGTTATCACTGTCCCATCAATACTCATGTATTTTCCGCTTTCGTCAGATAATTTCTCTACCTGGTTTTGTCAGCTGTCTAAACTTCCGACCTTAATCCGAGCCGCTCGCCTGGAGGAGTGTGTTAGCCGTGCCATTGAGTCTGGTCGTTTTCAACTATACAGAGCTCTTATTTCAGATTACAACAGTTTTGGCACAAACGATGTCTTTAAAAATTTGCGTTTTTCGGAATTCCGGTGGCTAATTAAATTGAGAGGAGAGCTGCTTTATCTTAATTACAAGTCGTGGGTGGAAGGTGATCCTGATAAAGAAAGGTGTTCACTTTGTAATTTTAATTGCAGAGAGGATCTTTACCATTTTTTAGGTGAATGCCCTATTTTGGCCGAACTCCGTATATTGCACTTGGGTGCACCATCCCTATCTAGCGAAAAAATTATTTGCTTTTTATCCGGCCAGACCAATTGTCGCCCCTTAATATCTTACGCCCGCCATGCTTGGAAAGTCAGATATGAATGGTTGTCAGATCTCCCCTGACACTTCAAATTTTTTTTTATCTATTCATTTATTTTTATTGTATTTTTTTTTTTTTGGAAAAATTTCTGAGGTTTCATAAATTTTTTTATTTATAAGTCAAGCAATATTGTTGTTTTTTTTTTTTTTTGAACTTATGATGTTCTTTTCATTTTTTGTATATTATCATTTTCTTTCTTTTTGTATTATATTCTGTAATAGTTGTAGTTATTTTCATACCCCCCTTAAGTGTTGTATTATTTGTTCTTCTTTTTTTATTGTATTTTTTTGGGGGGGGTCCAATTGTTTTATTTATTTTTCTATTTTCCATTTCTCTTTTCCATTTATAAAATTTATGTTTTAAAATTTGTTAAAACCGGTAAACTCTGGCAGACGGCGTTACGCCATGCCTTTATGCTTTGTATTTTTTTATATGTATTTTTGTAAATACTTTAATAAAGCATTATTATTATTATTATTATTAAAAGAAAATCATTGGGATTATTGTATTTTCAAGTAAGACGTGGAACCTAAGAAACGATTCCTTATTGAAGGTTTACGAAACTTTCAGTTCTGGTTCCCAGAACTCCGGAGGAGAAACGAAACAACAAGATTTATAAGCGTTTTACGATGTTTCGTGTTTTTTTTTTTTTGGTTCATCACAGATTTATGCAAAGAACAATAACTGAAAATTCCTTATTTCTTAAGTAGAAGACTTTTTTCTTAAGTATTTTATTATTTCTAATATTAAATTTTTTTTTTTTTTAATTCTAATAATGTTTCTTTGGAAGATCTATATTTTAAAGGAATGAAGGCAAACACTTCTTTTATGTAAGTATTCCACATCAAAGAAAAGTAATATACACCTTCCATATATATACGATCTTTCATTCTCCCAATGAATAATACATATCGGATGGGAAATAACAGATTTGGCTTTGAAAAACGAACTGCCTTCAGACTTCTTTCTCGCCTTGAAACATCGTCTTATCTGTTCATTTTTTGAAATCCAGAAGAAATCGGTTAAGGAAGAAAATCGGTTAAGCGGAAGTGCGATTTTGCAGAAAATGTTTTTTGAGTTTATTGGAATTTCCCTCGAAAACGACTACAATGGTTTCCTTAAAACTTGGAATGATGTCTATAACGGCCACAACAAGCTTCAGTTGCGATAGAGGACGCTCCCATACTAGTTGCACTTAGTTAAACATGATAACCCCTACCACCTTTTTTATAGCAAGCTCATTTAAACGTTTGTAAACATAAAAATTATAAAGAAAATTTTTCTATTTTCTTGTGATAAAAGAAAATCACACCAGATTTTTTATTTTTACAATAACTCACAATTTTTACAATAACTGGCCGAAGCACTTCTAGTGCGATTTTTTTTTTTTGCCTAATTTTTTTTTTTAAGTACCTGATGCTGTTACAGCGTCGTAAAGTGAACTTGTCTCTTTTTCAGTTTTGTAGTCTTGTAGTATCTCAACCCAATAGTAAGAAATCCTGATCCGTACATGATTTTATTATAGTTTCTTGCATGAATATTAAAATGAATGAATTGACCAAACTTCCCCGTTCGTGTTCTACATTTCAAATATTATTGAGCTTCTCCTTCGATAAGAATATTAGAAATATATGTCAACTAAAAATATCGGAATCTAAAAAAAAAAAAAAATTTCACTATCTGTTGAATTCATACTTTTCCAATTTTAAAGGTTCAAGTGATCAGATTACATTATGCCCTATAATCAACACACGATTTTTTTCATTAACATAAAAAAGAAAAAATTTGCATCTTGCCATTACAATTTATGAAGGCAAAAGAAAGCTCTTAAGAATTTACAGCGGTTGTTTTCATGGATTCGGAAAGATCGTACCGACTATCAACAAATATAGAACTCGAAACAGTTAATAGAGTTGCAAAATAATTTTGTTAAGAAGAAAGATATTAAATAATTAATATATGAAGCGATATTTTCACCTTTAGGCCAGATGACAACAAAAATCTTTCTGATACGTCAAAAAAATAAAAAATCTGATGAGTAGCACTCATAAGAATTAGTAGGTCTATTAGCAAGCCAAGCTTAAACAAAATCGAAGGCATCATGGAAAGTATGCTTCCCATTAAGCGATTTCTTTTTAAGAACTGGAATACTAGCAATACTTTTAATTGTATCTTTATTATTCAATGATGGTAAATCAATATAATCTACTGAAGTTAGTAGCACTTTGCAGGAAAATTATTGTTACAGCTCTGCCTAAAACCATCTAAATATCACAACACACACACACACACACACACAAAAACCCCCACCATACAAAGAGACTTTTCGCTAGAAATATTTTTTCGAATTCAGAAAACCTCACAAATTACTATATTCAGGTAAAAACTAAATTTCGAAAATTGGGTGCTATCGCATTACTTCCGCTTACAGCAATAAGAGAAAGAAAAAAGCATATTTGAAATTTATATCTCTTCAAATTTAGGATTCACCTCAAGAATTATACCGATATCCCCGCTTCAACCTCACACTTAGTTTTCGTCTGAAGACCCTGCTGAATTCTTAAAGTTACTATGCTGAGATTCAATGTTTTCCTTACATAAAAAAAAAAAAATCGGCCGCTTCCTGATGATTAAATAGAGCACAATGGCATAGAGAGTCTAATATCTGTATTGGAATCAGTTATCGGATCCTAGATGTATTGGAATCAGATGTCGTGAAGAGCGATTTGATGTGAAGAATAGGCGGAAGTTAGTTTAGAGATTTTAGAGAGTTATTACGTTATTACTTGAAATAGAAACACTGAATTTACAAAAATAGACTATATTTTTACAATAATTTAAATGTTTGAAATAGGTAACTACAATTAATATAAAATGATTGAAATAGATAAATAATTTAGAGTGATTTAAAGAGATGAAACTACAAACAATTTAAAATGATTTAAATAGATAAAACTAAGATGCACAACTATAAATGATTGTTAATAAGTATATGTTTTAAACCTTGTATAGGGACGCGCTCGCGAAACTGATGTATAACTGATGTGATACTGGTTGTATCTCTGATGATGTACTGCTCGTAACTGATATAGAACTGATAATGTGCTGATAGTAACTGATGTAGAACCGATAATGTACTGATCGTAACTGATGTAGAACTGATAATGTACTGATCGTAACTGATGTAGAACTGATCCCCTCCTCCAGTGGGGCGTTTATATTGGTATTACTCACACATTGACAGGTGTGTAAGTAATAGTCACACTAAGACAACACTCGCAGTGTGCCGACCTTGGTCAGGTCGGTGACCAGTGTGATTTAGGTCAGTGGCCAGATTGGCGACAGATGGTCGCCCGTCGGTGATTATCAAAGACTTTTAATATATGGTTCTTAATAGATGGTAGCCAGGTGGCTTTGAGTGTTTGTTGGCCCTTGTATGAAAGGAATATCGGCCAAGTGGCTTCTGTACAATAATGATCCTTGTTTGAAAGGGTTTTAGCGGTGCTTTTCTTTGACCGTGTGTATTGACCCTTGCTTGAAAAGGATTTGTTTGGCGCGGCTCTTGTCCTGAAGATAGCGGCTGGCTGGAGCCACTAGTTATAAATTATATCCTTTCTTCTTGTTATCATGACGTTCACATCAGTTATACATCAGTTTCGCGAGCGCGTCCCTATACAAGGTTTAAAACATATACTTATTCACAATCATTTATAGTTGTGCATCTTAGTTTTATCTATTTAAATCACTTTAAATTGTTTGTAGTTTTATCTCTTTAAATCATTCTAAATTATTTATCTATTTCAATCATTTTATATTAATTGTAGTTACCTATTTCAAACATTTAAATTATTGTGAAAATATAGTCTATTTTTGTAAATTCAGTGTTTCGTATTTCAAGTAATAACTCTCTAAAATCTCTAAACTAACTTCCGCCTATTCTTCACATCAAATCCCTCTTCAAGACATCCGATTCCAATACATCTGGGATCCGATAACTGATTCCAATACACATCTGTGATCAGTTACTATAAATTAATGGCCCAGAGTGCCCGGAGCTATTCCCTATATAATGGAGAAGGAGAGAGAATTAGAGAGGATGGGTTTTAGAGCAATAAACTAGAATATAAGCTGAACACTGTGTAATGAATGAAAACACAAACTGCAAGGACTTTACAATAGAAGTTAGGTTGCGAGAGATATATAAAGAGACAGACTGGCTGAGTGTGATAAGACTGGTTGTAAATTCATCCTAAACTGATGTAAAACTGTGCTCTCATGGGGCTAGCTCGCTATATATATATATCATCTCCCATCCTAGTCTGGCCTAGGTAGCAAGTAATTAGGTTGATGCTTCGTTCTTCGGATCCTATGAATCTTTAGTGATTCGGATCCCATTACACTTTAAATTCCATTCAAGTTCCGACTAAAAAGATGCCCAGATTCGTTAGCTAGTTTTCAAGACATAGATTTCTTTAAACAAGCCAAGATTCTGTTATTAATAGAAAGACTCATAACTTATAAATGCGAGATATTTTTCTCCCCTAAAAATAAAAGCTTTCATTTAATTTTCCTAGAGTATCTGTTTCAAACAGATATTTGATTGGTATAAAAAAAAAGATATATCCTAACAATAATTTCAGGGCTAAATAAAATCTATTAATAAAGATAAAGCACTTAGATCCTTTTGTTTTTCTAAACATAACAAAAATTGTAAAATAAATATCCACTACCCACCTATAATATAGTAGGAACTTTATAAATAAAATTTAACACGGTGTCTTTCTAGTAAAACTACCTCTTGTCTCTTACAAATGTTTCCTTGTCACGGAAGTTAAATTAGGAATTAATTTAACATTTCTACTGACTTGCTAAAAACAAAAAAATATTTTTATTTTGCCTTATATTGCTTTAAATAGGAAGTATTGCGAAGTGTGTCAAATTTTCGAAGTTGAGTTTAAATCGAATATTATATATTGTTTTGGGATTTGTGTGTAAGAATAAAAAGGTTTTTAGCGAATAATCTGTGCACAATTTGTTTGTAAACAAAATATCTCAAAAACTAAATTGCAGAAAACTAACAAATTTGATCATCTATTTAAGTATGATTTAAGGAGTTCTAAATAGAAGCTTTCGGTCTATATAGTTAAGTAGAAGCGTAATTTTTAGCCACTAATTTTACTTGAATAATTGTCATATTAATCAGCTATTATAGTAAAAATCTGGTGTGAAACACTCACACAACTTTCTCTTTTTCCTGTTCTCATAATTATAGTTGACAAATTTATAGTTTGTGCACCAAACTTAACGAAATTCGTCAAAAACTGAAAAAAATGTTCAGTATAAGCGCACTTTTGGTTTATTAAATTTCTTAAAACTCGGAATTTTGGTCATCTATTTATTTCTAATTAATTTTGTTTGGATGATAGAATTGTATAATCAGCTATGATAGCACTTTAGAGAAAAACATA
>JAAEAF010014499.1:0-72500 GCA_011037195.1 Triatoma infestans
GATGCTCAGATCTGGGTCCGTTTTACATTATTATAGAGAGTGTGAACAAGGATAAGAAGGGTATATCGAGGGTGCACCCAATGTCTATTGGGAAACTGCTCCACATAAATCATCCTGAAATATCAAAAAATATAGATTCTATTAAAAAATTGGGTATTAACAGGTTGAGAGTGGAATTGGATAATGGGGTTTCGGCAAATAAATTATTGGGGTCTTTAGTCTTAAAAGAAAAAGGCTTCAATGCTTACATTCCGAGATATTTGTTGCAGAGAAGAGGGGTAATAAGAGGCGTAGACACAGAATTATCGGAGGAGGAAATTAAAGAAGTTATCAGGGGTCCACCTGGAATTGAGTACGAACTGATTGAAATCAGAAGGTTAAAACGCAAAATAATAGATAGTGATACAAAAGAGACGAGATTTGTACCCACACAGTCAATTTTATTTACTGTTCGGGGCCAGCAGTTACCGCAGTACGTTTATATACACTATGTGCGATGTGAGGTGAATAACTATATTCAAAATGTCGTACAGTGCAAAAAATGCTTACGATTTGGTCACTTCAATGACCAATGTAAGGGGAATACCAGGTGTGATAAATGTGGCCAAAATCATGACGTTTCAGAGTGTAGCGAAAAGGATCCTAAATGTGTAAATTGCGGGAGTCTTAGCCATGTTGCAACGAATGTAAATGTTTGTCCGCAGTATAAAAAAGAGAAAACATTAAAGCAATTAATGGGGGAAAACAACATCTCCTATCTAGATGCCAAAAAATTTCTAGATAATAATTCGTTTGCCGCTTTAGCAGAAAAAGGGGCTCCAAGTTTGGACGACATGAAGGAATTTCCTCTCCTTAAAAATAAAAATGCGTCTACTAGTAACCGTCCGTTTGCTTCTACTATATCATTTAAGAGAGCAACAAAAAGGAATAGGAATGTTTTATCTCCTAATTTTGATAAAAAACTAATTAGTGAACAATTAATTCAGCCTACCACAAGTAAAAATACTCAGGGAGGCCTAGTATCACATAACCCTTACTCAGAAATAGCTAAAACTTTGAAACCTCTTGAAAATGACAACAACTTGGATATTATGTATGAAGCGGTTTACTCTATTTTAAAGAGTATTAATGGGGCAGAATTAAAAGAAATTTCTGACGATAAACTAAAGTCCATGATCAGAGATCGAGTTATTAATTTGAATGAAGCTATATAAGGTTAACGGAGGTAGTTAATAATTCGTACACATATTACTAATTACCAATTTAGTATTAGTAATCTAAATATGTAATTATAATTGTAAATATCCACAAAATGAAAATGTACAAAGGTATAAACTATATATCTATCGCATCTGTAAATATGAACCATATTACAGCAGTCTTGTATATATGCTTGTTTAGGATTTGGGAATACAAGGGTATGAATGAGTGCATACGAGTGAGTGAATGTATAATACTAGACTTTATATCTTATATGTGTACAGTTAAATGTGAGAGGTGTGTGTGTCTGTGTATTTATATAAATATGTATCTTTGTACTTTTCCAAAATATGTACATAAATTGTATTTAGTTGTACAGTGTATATATGCTATTTATTTATTAATATTGAAGTTTATTATATTTAATAATTGTAAATAATGACTAATAACAACAAAATTAAAATTCTCCAGTGGAATGCTAGGTCGGTAGTTGGTAAAAAAGCTGAGCTTGAGGCCTTCATACAAACTCATGGAGTTAATATTATTGCTTTATCTGAAACGTGGTTTAAGCCGCATGTGAATTACATTTATAGAGAATTTAACACATACAGACATGATAGGGCAGACGGCAAAGCCGGAACTGCGGTATTAATTAAGAATAATATTACATATAAAGTTCTAGATAATATATATCAAGTGGCAGGCTTATTCAATGTCGGGCTTGAATTAAAGATCCACAGTAATCAAACAATTAACCTAGTCTCTATATACAATTCAAATCAACATAATATCAGTAAAAATGAATGGAATAGATTTTTTAACAGTTTACCTAGACCTTTAATGGTACTGGGCGATTTTAATTGTCATCATGTGGCGTTTGGTTCAGACTGGACTGACAGCGGAGGAAGGAGCTTATTAGAGTCCGCAAACGACTCTAATTTAATATTCCTTAATGATGGGACGCCTACCTTTGTGAACAGAAGGACTCAATCTCGTAATTCGGCTATAGATGTTTCCTTTTTATCGAACACCATAGCTACTAATTTTGAATGGCAAGTAATACCTGACCCAATGGGTTCAGACCACTTACCCATTATTATATCGGCCAATAATATGACGGTAAAAACAAATATTCCACACAATAATTTTCGTAAATGGAATATTAATAAGGCTGATTGGAATGCTTTCCAAGATTATATGCTGAGCAATACAGAGTGTAATGATGATGTTATTACTGACTATAATAATTTTATAAATAAGATTAACAATGCGTGTACATATTCTATACCGACATATAGTAATAATAATAATTATAAACATAAATACTACAATCCATGGTGGACTGTGGACTGCCAAACAGCCATTAGCAATAGAAGAGACGCTTATTTAAACTATAATATGCAGCCTAATTTATCTAATTTTTTAACATATAAAAAGAGTGTTGCGATAGTTAAGAAAGTAATTAGAGAGGCCAAACGGAGATCTTGGTCCGATTTCTGTCAAAAGTTAAATAAAAATACGCCGATTAAACAAGTGTGGGACCAAATTAAAAAATTAAAAAATAGAAAATTAGCGAATATTGAGCCACTAATAGACGACGGAAGGACAGAAGAATACTTACAGAAATTGACACCCGACTTTGTACAGCCTAAAATTGAACTGAATAACTGTAAATCTGATCACTTTCTTGATAAGGCTATTAACATTACTGAATTAATAAAAGCAATTAAAAATTCAAATAATACGGTCCCAGGCAAAGACAGTATTTCTTACCCAATTATTAAAAATCTGCCCACATACAGCTTAAAAATGTTGTTAGCTATAGTTAATGATATCTGGGAATCAGGTAATATACCAATATCATGGAAGGAGTATATAGTGGTTCCAATTTTGAAGCAGGAAAAATCCCCAATAAGTGTGATTCCTATCGCCCCATCTCTCTTTCGTCATGCTATCTCTTTTGAATTGTTAAATATAATGAAAAATGAGGGTAGAACTATTAGGTTGATGTGGATAAAAGCCCAGTGGGAATTGAAGGGAATCAAAGGGCAGACTTTCTAGCAAAGCGAGCCACGGAGGTAGGTGAGCCCCTAGACATGAAAGTACCATTCACAGATTTATATAGTCAGGTTAAAATTTCCGTCCTTAATGAGTGGCAAACTGAATATAGTGGTGAAAGTAAAGGACTGTTCTATAAAAGCATTAATCCGTTAGTAGGGAAGAAACCGTGGTATGCAAAAGCTGGTATTCAAAAAAATATAGTACGCATTATAAGTCGCTTACGGACAAACCATGGTATATGTAAAGAATACCTACACAAAATTAATATAGAGAGCTCACCTAATTGCCCACAATGCCAGGTGGTTGAAAGTCTGGAACATATTTTTATGATTTGCGCCAGGTATGAAGCGGAGAGAAGTAAGATGCTAGAGAAATTATCCAAGGAGTTGGCAAACCCTTTTAATTATAAATGTATTGTAACGAAGCCGGACGAGATAATTGTAGAAATCATACTGGAATTTATAAAACAATGCAAAATAAAAATATGAAAAGTATAGAATCGAAATTAATAAACAGAACGCAAGTATCTAGTTCTATAACAGCGTACTTGAATAGTAAAAAAAAAAAAAAAGCTTTAATTTAGGTCTAGGTTACTGTAGACTTAGATATAAGGGGTGAGAGGAGTAGGTTTAGGAATTTAGCTATAAAAGTATGAGTGTGTGATTTTATTTGGGTGCCTGTATTTATTTAGATGATTGTATTTAATGGCGTAGATATGTTAGGATGAATGTTAGTTGTAGTCTTAGGCATAACGGGGTGTGAGGAATATCCATTTATTAGCGAGGATGAGTTGGAGTGAATGTTTCGTAATAGAGGAGCAGCAGTGTAATAGATGATGGCGGAACGACTCTAGCTCTGGGCAGTGGGTGAAGTGATTCATCCATAAGTTTGGAAATGGCTATGGCCGAGAGAGCTAATGCCCAAAAAAAAAAAAAAAAAAAAAAAAAAAAAAAAAAAAAAAACCTCTTTTTCGCAGATAATCAGGTTATCGTGGTTTAGGATATGGAATCCCTTATTCGAAAATCGAAGCACTAATACACCCATTGGGACATAAATATAAATTTTTCAAAGATGGAGTACTACAAGGGGATGTCCGGAAGTTGGAGTTCAGAAGTGGATGTCCGGGTCTGTAAAAAATGGATAACATCAAGAACTTGGGCTCGGTGATGTAAGAAGTAGGTGGGTGTGGCATCGAGGTGGGTTTAAGAAGTCGGTGGGTCACAAAGAAGCTTAAGGCCACAAAGAAGCTCCATTCAACCCGAAGGAACAAAATAATTTCTAAGGAAAATAAAAAGAGTATATTTTACTCGGTCATGGAAGGAATTCTTCCCTATGGGGCCGAGAATTAGACCACATCGCAAAGGCTGTTTCCGAGGTTAACAGCAGTAAAAATCGATTTTTGGCGGCGATGTTTAAGTAAGACCAGAGCTGCTGGTATGAGAAATGAAGATTGAAACGAGATATGAATATAGAAGAATCCTTGGAAGAGAGAGTTACGAGGAAAAAGTTGATTTCCGAAAATAAATCATTTTAGATAGTTCTGCGGAATTTGTCGTTAAATTTCAATTGTTAATAGAGTTGGTTCAGTGATATTGGCACACTCTTCTGGACTACACTGTAACCAATCATTGTACTATCTGCTTGGGTAGGTATACATCCCCCCACTGCCTCCATAATTATGTCCTGGATAAATGAGTAAAATTTTACGTTTAATGACAATTTGCCATTTAATAGATAATTGTATCAACAGCAGTAAGAGGACATGGTTTGTTTCACATCAGGCAATTTCACAAAATGTCACACCACATGTATTGTACAAAAATATAAACTCCAACAGGAGACCTAGAAAGAGTAGATTTTACAGATGAAGAAATGTATTTTTCCTCCCCCACAGCGACAGTGACAAGCGAGCGGAATGGGTTGGTTAACTGGAGATGTGGTGGTGAAGTGGTAGAAAGGAAAAGAGTACTCCAAGTGGTGCCCGGGGGAGGCGCCCACATCTCTCACGGTGTCTGACCCGTTTTTTCTCCCACCAGAGAACATAGCTCCTGGTAGAGTGACCTCTTTCTGCCTTGAACCTTTGGGGACCTAGGATCAAGATATAGACATACTACAGTGAGACTGTTCACCTGGAATGTCCAGTGGGGAGAGGTCTCCGAGGAGCTTGTTACCATATATGTGTATTTTCAAGATTACAGTTTTTCGCGATATACATATTTATTTCTCACTCTTATTCCACCGCGTCCAAATCGAAAGGAAAAAATAAACAAACCTTCCAACGAATGAAAAATAAATAAAAAAATATTTTCTTTTTCCATAATTGGTGTACAAAAATTTCCATTTGGGAATTTTTCCTTCATATTATGAATACATATTTATTTTTTCCAGATTGGGAAAAGCCAAACTGGGGAAAATGTTGGCTAGTTTCAAGTAAATGACTTTTCTTTCATTGTAGCCTATATGTCTGTCCTTATCAATGTCTGTTTAAACACACATCATTTCAATTTGAATTTGACAAAAATAAATAAAAACGAAAGAATACCTGAGTTATTGGGCCATATGGTTACAAGTGATTCTCTGTTTGTTTGTTTTTTTTTTTTCAGAAGCAATATAATACAATGGACTGTTTATTCACTATTTTTTGAAAAAGAAAAATGTTTTATGAATGTACATTTTGTCCATCTGTTTGTTGATTTTCCAACATTCGTTTTTAATGATGAACTTTAATGGGACAAAAGCAAAAAAATCTTTTGTTATTTGCTCGATATTCCTTTGCTTCAAATTCCACAATATCAGTTGGCAGAATCATCTTCAAACTTATAACTTTCAATAAACTTTTAGCTTCGAATATTGCCTTCTGGTGAGAGGCAACTGGACATATACCCTCTAGGATTTGGGAACGACTTGCAGTTACTAACTCCAATGCAGCCTATTAGGCAGTGCATATAGCAACAATTTAGAACCCCCCCTTAAAATAAAAATGTTTAAAAAAAAATCTTGGTATATGAACAGGTAAGATTCCAAGTTTAAAGAAAATCGTCCATTCCATTTTCAAGAAAATTAGTAAAAACCAAGAAGCCTACCTTGGTAACAGTTTCTACTTTCTCTTACTCCTAATAAACAGGAAATATTGCGATCGTGTCGGATTTTCGAAATATTGAATTTCCATCGGGTGGTGCCCTGAATACAAAAAAAATATTGCTAGAAAATGCCTGTTTGTGAATATATGTCTCTGTATGCATTACCAAAAGTCGCAGGAAGCTCAAACTTGGTATTACGTTTAGGCACGAAGGTTTCGGGCAAAATCCGTCAACCGGAGTGCGACTTGACTGAATGTTTATTTTCAGTTTTTCAAGATTTTCTCGAAAACGGCTCCAACGATTTTCTTTAAAGTTTTGTATACTATAAAAACTAACTTTGTCTACACCTATCAGTTGTATTCGAAACACTTTCCGGGAAAATTGGGTTTTGTGAGCTTATTCTGGAGGAACAGTAATCTTAAAGCTTCCTCTAAAATTTCACTTCAGTACAAAATATGGTTCTGCCACCTACACAATACTAACATACATTAGAAGCATCGCTAGATTTCCACATTTGAAGAAAACCGATTGAACGGATGTACGTCTTTACAGAATAGGTTTTAGAATTTTTTTTGAATTTTCATTTTTTTACATTTTTTCGAAATACAAAAATTGGATTTTGGTTGTTTGGCGGAATTCGTGGCGTACAGCTTTCAATGTGGGCCTGTTTCAATGTTCTGGCGACAATGTAATCACTTCTAAATGGTGTGATTGTTAGCAGACCTCATAACATATAGTTCTAATGAAACTTCAATTTAAAAACTTTGTACAGCCTTTCGCAAAGAAAGTAAAAAAAAATTTTAATAAAATCATAAATTAAGAAAATGCGACACTTCCAATCATATTTGTATGCAATATAAACATGTACAGTCTGAAGGAACACTAGGAAACAAGTTTCAACAGAACAAATTGAACCAAAAACTTTCTACAGAGTTGTTCATCTGTTTAACAAATTTTAAGAGAATAATTTATAAATTTAAGTTTATATAATATTATGCGAGTCATTACAGTTTTGCACTTGAACATCTCAGAAATTATAAACTAATATATAAGTAAGGTCGTGGTGGGAGGAGTTAGCACACATAAGTACCGTGTTTTATATATACATATATAAGGAATTTTACATATATATATAAGGAAAACTTCAAAATTGTTGTATCAACCTAATTATTCCATTCATGCCAAAACTTAATAAGAAATTTTCCCATTTACGGAAGGAAAATTTCCAACTATAAAACTTATTATACTAAATACAGCACACATACGTGCCAACATATTATACTAAACACAGCACACATACGTGCCAACACATTTACTAAAGACAGCACACATACGTGCCAACACATTATACTCATTAAAAGGAAATTATTCCTTCATATTTTCCAACATAGAATACTTTTGCAGTATAAAGTATAAAACAACAACTATTTGACATGAATTTTAAGAAAGAATTTACCAGAAAAAAAAATTTATCAAATTTAGTAAATATGTAGCGCCAAATTTTGTTTCCAATCATTACACCATCTTCAAACGCAGCATACTCCTATGTTTACTACAATTAACAAAATGAAATTGGTAACATACTCACACACGACTTTCTCTTCAATCTGCAGATAGTTATAGTTGACTGCTTCCATCATACATATGATCCTTACTAGATGTTTAAGTAGATATTATTCGGTGATTCTAGGTCCATTTTTTTTGAGCCCCAGGCACTTATGAATTTACGCCTGAAGGCAGGGGCCTGGCGCGCGGCTACAAAACTACGATGGACCCCCCATCTGATTTTTAACCAGGGTATTTTTGAGCCGCGGGATGGCATGCAGCTACGTTTTGAAAAATCTAGCTTGAAAACAATCTAAGGTAAAAAGAATATTTGTTAGCCCGAGATGGGCATGCCGGACCTGCGGCTATGTTTTATAATATTTAGCTTGAAAATATAAGGTCGAAATTTGTCAGGGAAAAAAAATTTTTTTTGAGCCGGGAGATGGCATGCGAGGCTAAGATGTGTAATATTAGCTTGAAACATTTTAAGGACTTTAATAATGTTTTTGAGCCGCGAACTGTCATCCAAGTCTCAGTTTAGCTACTATTTTATAATATTTAGCTAAACACTTAATATTTTTTGATATTTTGTTCATGTTTACACTTATAATATTTTAGCTAAACACATTCTAAGGACATTAACATTGTTTTTGAGCCGTGAGATGGCATACAAGACTAGGGGTAATATTATATAATATTTAGATAAACACTTTAATATTTTTTGATATTTTGTTCATGTTTAAATTATGTTTACACTTATAATATTTAGATAAACACATTCTAAGGACTATAATATTGATTTTGAGCCGTGAGATGTCATCCAAGTCTAGGGCTAATATTTTATAATATTTAGCTATGCACTTTAATATTTTTTGATATTATCATACAATACGATGAACAAATACTTCGTGTTTTTTATGTTTATGTTCATGTTTAAATTAAATTATGTTTACACTTATAATATTTAGCTAGAAACATTCTAAGGACCATAATATTGCTTTTGAGCCGTGAGATGACATCCTAGACTAGGCGGCTAAATATATTATCATCCTATTCTATGAATAAAGACTATGATTTTTTTTATGTATTGTTAGAAACATTCTAAGAACTTTAATATTGTTTTTTAGCCGTGAGATGAAATGCAAGTTGAGGGCTAATTTTTTATAATATTTAGCTAGAAACATTAAATATATTATCATATACTATGAATAAAGACTTTGTGTTTTTTTTACGTATTGTTAGAAACATTCTAAGGACTTTAATATTTCTGTTGAGCTGTGAGATGACATCGAGGGGCTAAGTTATTATAATATTTAGCTAAAAACATTCTAAGGACTTCTATATTGTTTTTTAGCCGTGAGATGACATCCAAGTCGACGGTTAATATTTTATAAAATTTCGCTAGAAACATTGAATATATTATCATCCAATACGATGAACAAATGCTTTGTGAATTTTTATGTATTTTGTTCATGTTTAAATTAAATTATCTTTACACTTATAATATTTCGTGAGATGACATACAAGACTAGGGCAAATATGTTATAATATTTAGCTACAAACATTAACAATGTTTTTTTCAGTTTTCGACGAGTTTCATTAAATTTGGTACACAATCTATATTATTATTAATAGTCTTTATTACAAATAATGAAAAAAAAAAAAAAATTGAACTTCCAAAGACACCAACCATGCTCACAGACCGTCGGTGGAGACACAAACTATAATCTCAATTATAATTTTGAAAACTGGAGTAAAAGAAAGTTGTGTGAGTGTTTCACACCAGATTTTTTTTAGGCCAAAGACAATTCTTATGGAATGATATTATCATATAATTATAAATACTGATGCCAGGAAAAAACTTTTCAGTAAAAGCGTACTTCCGGTTTACTAATTTTGTCTTAAAACTTGGAATTTTGGCCATCTATTTATTTCTAATTAATCTTGTTTGGATGATAGAATTGTATAATCAACTATGATATCACTTTAGAGAAGCTGTAACCCCAACCCTCCGCTAAAAGTGTCGTTAAAAGGAATTTTCCCAAAGTAATGTTTTAAAACATAAGTTGTAGATCTTTGTATATTTAGTTTATATGATATGAAGTTTCAAGTCTGGACCGCTTTCAATATATAAACACTTATAGATTACACAGAATTGTATTTAACAACAGACATAATTCTTTTAAGCGACATAGTTGAACAGTTTAGAAATGTGTGTGAATCTATTTACAGCATTGATCCAAGTTGGTAATTCACAACGCCTGGGTTGGTATTTGACGCCTGCTTGAAATATACACAAGTAAAATTGGAACTATTGACCGGTTATGATAAACATCTATGATTGAATCCGGTAATCGTGGAGGTATTACTTCATGTGTTACAAGACATTCCAAAGCCAATTTGTTGCAATTTGCTCAAGCCAAGCACTCCTAAAGGATTAATTTGGACAAGTCAACGTACTACTGTTCACACTTACGATGCTAATCTTCTTTCCGATTTGCTATATGATCCTTTTTTCTGGTGTTTCAACTGTATTACATGCCCATTATTTGGTGTGAAAAAACTCTTATGTGATGAGATAATGTAAATATTAGATTATGTTATTATTATGTCGTTTGTAAATAGATTACTAAAACTGTACTAGAGAAAAATAATTTCTAAGATCATGTAAATATTATTGTACTAAAAAGAATTATGACTTGTAAAATAGAATAGTGAAAAATATATTAACAATAATCATAGAAAATAAACACTTATAATATGTCATTCTCCCTTTTTTTTTCACCCATAATGTTATAAACATTAAACATAAAAACAACATACTAGTTATATTAAACATACCAGTTTTAACAAATAAAAACCACATACTAAAAAAAACACAAGTATTAAAACATGAAAAAACATAGTATACTAGTATTAATACACAAAAAAAAGTGAAACAATACATAAAACATAGTAGTACTAAACTTAAAAAAGTAAAAAATACAGAAAACACACACGTATTAAAACATGAAAAAACATAGTATACTAGTATTAATACACATAAAAAAGTGAAACAATACATAAAAATACATGTTCATAGTATTGGATGATAATATATTTAATGTTTCTAGCCAACTTACCCGCATGTCCTGTATGTCATCTACCGGCTGAACAAAAATATTAAAGTCCTTACAATGTTTCTAACAATACATAAAGTCTTTATTCATAGTATAGGATGATAATATATTTAATGTTTGTAGCTAAATATTATACAAACTTAGCCCTAGCTAAATGTTATAAGTGTAAACATAATTTAATTTAAACATGAGCATAAAAAAAAAACACAAAGTATTTGTTCATCGTATTGTGTGATAATATCAAAAAATATTAAAGTCTTTAGCTAAATATTATAAAATCTTAGCCCTAGTCTTGTATGTCATATCGCGGCTCAACAAAAATATTCACTTCCTTAGAATATTTCTAACAATACATAAAAAAAACAAAGTCTTTATTCATAGTATTAGATGATAATATATTTAATGTTTGTAGCTAAATATTATAAAAACATAGACCCAGCCTTGGATGCATCTCACTGCTCAACAAAAAAATTACAGTCCTTAGAATGTTTCTAACAATACATAAAAAAAACAAAAAGTCTTTGTTCATAGTGTTGGATGATAATATATTTAATGTTTATAGCTAAATATTATGAAAACTTAGCCCTAGTCTTGGATACGTAAAAAACAAACAAAGTCTTTATTCATAGTATTCGATAATAATATATTTAATGTTTTTAATATATCTAATTTTACACAACTTAGCAGCATATCCTGTATGTCATCTCACGGCTCAAAAACAATATTACAGTCCTTAGAATGTGTTTAGCTAAATTTTATAATTTTTAACATAATTTAATTTAAACAGTAACATAGAAAACACAAAGTATTTGTTCATCGTATTGTATGATAATATAGTTGGACCTAGTTCTGGGATGTCATCTCACGACTCAAAAACAAAATTAATGTCCTTAGAATGTTTCTAACAATACATAAAAAAAGTCTTTATTCATAGTATTGAATGATAATTCATTTAATGTTTGTAGCTAAATATTATAACATATTTGCCCTAGTCTTGTATGTCATCTCACGAAATATTATAAGTGTAAAGATAATTTAATTTAAAAATGAACAAAATACATAAAAATTCACAAAGCATTTGTTCATCGTATTGGATGATAATATATTTAATGTTTCTAGCTAAATATTATAAAATATTAACCGTCGACTTGGATGTCATCTCACGGCTCAAAAGCAATATTATGGTCCTTAGAATGTTTCTAGCTAAATATTAGAAGTGTAAACATAATTTAATTTAAACATGAACATAAACATAAAAAACACGAATTATTTGTTCATCATATCAAAAAATGATAATTTAAAAAAATATTAAAGTGCTTAGCTAAATATTATAAAATATTAGCCCTAGTCTTGTATGTCATCTCCCGGCTCAAAATCAATATTAAAGTCCTTAGAATGTTTCTAGCTAAATATTATAAGTGTAAACATAATTTAATTTAAACATGAACATAAACATAAAAAACACAAGTATTTGTTCATCGTATTGTATGATAATATATTTAATGTTTCCAGCTAAATATTATAAAAACTAAGCCCTAGTCCTGGTATGTCATCTCACGGCTCAAAAACAATATGAAAGTCCTTAAAATGTGTGCTAAATATTGTATCTAACTATAAATAAATAAAAAAGTCTTTGTTCATAGTATTGGATGATAATATATTTAATGTTTCTAGCTAAATATTATAAAAACTTAGCCCTCTACTTAAAAAAAAACAGTCTTTATTCATAGTATAGGATGATAGTATATTTAATGTTTCTAGCTAAATATTATAAAAACTTAGCCCTAGTCCTGGTATGTCATCTCACGGCTGAAAAACAATATGAAAGTCCTTAAAATGTGTTTAGCTAAATATTGTATCTAACTATAAATAAAAAAAACAAAGTCTTTGTTCATAATATTGGATGATAATATATTTAATGTTTCTAACTAAATATTATAAAAACTTAGCCCTCGACTTAAAAAAAAACAAAGTTTTTATTCATAGTATAGGATGATAGTATATTTAATGTTTCTAGCTAAATATTATAAAAACATAGCCGAGTCTTGGATGCATCTCACGGCTCAAAAAAAATATTACAGTCCGTACAAGGTTTCCAACAATACATAATACAAACAAAGTCTTTGTTTATGGTATTGGATGATAATATATTTGGCCCTAGTCCTGGGATGTCATCTCACGCCTTAACAAAAATATTAAAGTCCTTAGAATGTCCTTAGAACAATACATAAAAAAATCAAAGTCTTTGTTCATAGTATAGTCTAACAATCCCTAATAAACACAAAGCATTTGTTCATCGTATTGTATGATAATATCAGAAATTATTAAAGTCCTTAGCTAAATATTATAACCACTTAGCCCTCGAGGTGGATGTCATCTCACGGCTCAAAAACAATATTACAGTCCTTAACATGTTTCAAGCTAAATATTATAAAAACTTAGCCCTAGTCTTGTATGCCATCTTGCGGCTCAAAAACAATGTTAAAGTCCTTAGAATGTGTTTAGCTAAAATATTATAAGTGTAAACATAATTTAAACATGAACAAACTATCAAAAAATATTAAAGTATTTAGCTAAATATTATAAAATATTAGCCCGCGATTTGGATGACATTTCACGGCTCAAAAACAATATTAAAGTCCTTAGAATGTTTCAAGCTATATTTTACACAGCTTAGCCCTAGTCTTGTATGTCATCTCGCGGCTCAAAAACATTATTAAAGTCCTTAGAATGTTTCTAACAATCCATAAAAAAAACAAAGTATTTGTTCATCGTATTGGATGATAATATCAAAAAATATTAAAGTCCTTAGCTAAATATTATAAAAACATAGCCCTCGACTTGGAGGACATCTCACGGCTCAAAAACATTATTAAAGTCCTTAAAATGTTTCAAGCTAAATATTACACAACTTAGCCGCATGTTCTGTGTGTCATCTCACGGCTCAAAAATGATAATAAAGTCCTTAGAATGTGTTTAGCTAAATATTATAAGTGTAAACATGAATAGAATCCATAAAAATGCACAAAGTATTGAATATCAAAAAATACTAAAGTCCTTAGCTAAATATTATAAAATGTTTGCTCACGAATTGGAAGCCATCTCGCGGCTCAAAAACAATATTACAGTCCTTAGAATGTTATTAACAATACATAAAAAAAAACAAAGTTTTTATTCATAGTATTGAATGATAATTTATTTATTGTTTTTAGCCAAATATTATAAAATATTAGCTCTAGACTTGGATGACATCTCACGGCTCAAAATCAATATTAAAGTCCTTAGAATGTGTTTATCTAAAATTTTATAAGTGTAAACATAATTTAAACATGAACAAAATATCAAAAAATATTAAAGTCTTTAGCTAAATTTTATAAAATATTAGCCCTAGTCTTGTATCTCATCTCGCGGCTCAAATATGATAATAAAGTCCTTAGAATGTGTTTAGCTAAATATTATAAGTGTAAACATGAATAGAATCCATAAAAATGCACAAAGTATTGAATATCAAAAAATATTAAAGTCCTTAGCTAAATATTATAAAACATAAAACTTAGCCCTAGTCTTGTATGCTATCTCACGGCTCAAAAACATTATTAAAGTCCTTAGAATGTGTTTAGCTAAATATTATAAGTGTAAACATGAACAAAATATCAAAAAATATTAAAGTGT
Source organism: Triatoma infestans (assembly GCA_011037195.1). NCBI lineage: Eukaryota > Metazoa > Arthropoda > Insecta > Hemiptera > Reduviidae > Triatoma > Triatoma infestans. The sequence continues at coordinate 14,678 of JAAEAF010014499.1, forward strand.
TTAGCTAAATATTATAAAATAGTAGCCCTCGACTTGGATGATAGTTCACGGCTCAAAAACATTATTAATGTCCTTCAAATGTTTCAAGCTAAATATTACACATCTTAGCCGCATGCCTCGCATGCCATCTCCCGGCTCAAAAATATTTTTTTTCCCTGGTTAAAAATCAGATGGGGGGTCTCATCGTAATTTTGTAGCCGTGCGCCAGACCTCTGCCTTCGGGCGTAAATTCATAAGTGCCTGGGGCTAAAAAAAAATGGACCTAGAATCACCGAATAATATCTACTTGTTTAGTTTGCCTTCAACTTATATGAATGTGAGAATTTAAAGTATTTAAAAACATTTTTTTGATTAAAGAGTAACCTCCCTCTCCCCCTCACAATACGACCTTAAATAATTGTTCTCGGACAAAATTTCAAATAAAAGTGGTGGTATATGGTGGTGGTGAGATATATATATATATTGCGACACGTCTAATGAAACTCGTCAGTGTTTTTTCAAGAGAAATTCGCAGAAAACTGAACAAAAAACAGCTGTTCAGTAAAGTTGCGTTTCCGGTCAACTCACTTCTTTCGCCTCGAAATTTTTACTATAGATTTCATTGTAAGTAATATTAAGTCGATATGATACTCTACTTAACATAACGCTGCAAAAAACACCTCTCAGGTGAATTTTCCCGGAAAATGTATCAAATAAAATTTGTAACTCTTTAAATGAGTTGGGAATATTCAAAGAAAATTAGTTTATCGGCAGTACAACTTTACTCAACAGTTTTTTTTTTTTTCCAGTTTTTGCGACTTTCTCCAAAAGGACACCAAGCGATTGCATTGAACTTGCTATACTAAAAGATCTATCACTTTTGTTTGAAACAGTACTCCGAGAAAATTCATTTTAGAGAGATTCTGGAGGAGCTGGAGGAGGCTGGAGGCTCCCTCAGAAAAAAAACCCCCCAAATATTTGTAAAAATTACAAGTTTGCCAATTTAACTGCGTAATAGCAATAAGAGAAAGCCATGTGAGTGTTTCAAATCGGATTTTTTTTTTGTTTTACCAGAGGGATTGCAGTTTTGGTCCCAAACCAATTCAAAATACAATATCTCCGGGACTATTATATGTAGACGTTAGTCAATGTATAGGAATAAGCAGGTTGATAGGTTCCTGAACGACCATAAAAGCCAAATTCACTGCTACCTGGAAATAATACTGTGGTGTCGTTGCGAGTCTCTCTGCTGACGCCAGTAGAAGTAAAGGAATTTGCAAGAGGATGCAGAAAGCTAAATCCACTGCTACCTGGAAATGCTATTGTGACTACATTGCAAATCTTAGTTTGTAATCGTCCGTCCGTTAAAATAAAGGAATGAATAAGTAGATAATGTGTGCGATGGTAAACCTGAGTTAGTCATTATAGGAACGCTAAAACTCAAATAACTATTTTTACAAGATATATATTTATAGTTGTGAGTATAGCCAGTGTTTCAGTAAGTGTATGGATCATGCATCCCTGCAGATACATGAGAGGTATTGAATATATATCTGAGCTACATTCCACTGACAAAGAAAACTATTTTTTTTCACAAAACATTTCCTCAAATTAATTACTCAAACACTCGATTTAAATATATATATATATAATTTCATTACTTCCCCACAAAGCAGTCGACAAGAATTGGAAAATTAGAGCCAAATATTTCCAACCAATAACTAAACAAGCGCTCTCTCTCACTCTCTCTCTCTCTCTCTCTCTATATATATATATATATACCAAGAGATGCTGATTATTTTCTTCTTTAGTGGTCAGTGAAGCGAACTGGGCCCCTTTCTACCACTGACCAAATGGCTGGTCCCTACATCGCATCCAATATTTTCTCAATATGAAGTAGCTACTTGGCTATATATAACGGATGCACAGAAGACGAAGAAGAAAGAAACATATTGAATAAAAACTTATTCAGATGAAATATTTATTCAGAGTCGCTCTATCAATATAATACTCAACATTTTTTCTTCAATTATATTGGCTCAACTCAATTGTAAAGGGTTTCTAGTTCGTCCATGCATACGCGCGCTCTGAACAGAGAGAGTGAGAGAGAGAATAGTGTACATTGGTGTTTTCTTTTCCATTTTTCATATTTGATTAAAAAATTACAATACAAGTTCATGAAATTATGACCATCAATACAGCATTTTCAACTCATTTAGTCAGAAATAAGCAACTCTTTTTAATTTCTCTTATTTTCGTTTTGCATTTTTGCAAATAGGTATTCAACACTTAGAGCTTATTGTATTCCTGGGGTTTGTCCGATTTGTAATACTGGACGTTATGAAAAATCAACAAAACAAGCTGAGAAGAATTATTTATATAATAAGAGGATTATAATAAGAGTTGGTCATATTGAAATCTTGTGCAAAACGTATTCTAACATCCAGAGCAAGATTTTAGCAAGGTTTCGAACGCTGATTCAAGCAACCTCCCCTACTATTTGGTGTCGCAATAATTTTGTTCCTTTGTTTTTGTTTTGTTTCCAATGAAAAGATAGTCAAGGGAGGCCCATTTGATGCAAAGTAATGGTAGATAATATACTGGTATAGAAAATAAATATATTGGTAAAGGAAAAAATAATAACTTACTAAAGTCGCTATTTCAATTGACAAACTTGTGTTCCTTGATTATTTCGTGTGGGATCCCTTGGTGTATGGACAAGTGAAATATGAACTTTCGGCTCCAAGCTATATTTCTTTTTGACATATTTTATTAGTGCACGCACGCGCACATTCACAAACTAAAAACAAAAAAAAATTTGTTTTCATATTCAGATATTTCCAAACATGTACATATTTCTGGATATAATTATAAATTCAGGACCCTTGAAACATAATAATACTTCCGGTGAATAATTTATTCAATCCAGAAAATTTGGCGCGATCGTAATACTTCGGCTTTCCAGCAATAAAAATTTTAGCACATTTAAACATTTCTTTACGTTTAAACCTTACCTTTATCATTTTGAAAGTGATATGTAGTGAAAAACCCAATTCATTGCGAAAATTACAGCGGAAATAATGTAAAAAGAGGGGGAAAAAAAGGTAATAAATAAATATTTTATATATACATTTTATATAAAAATATGTATAAAGTATATATAATAAATAAACAAAAAAAAAAGTAAAAATTACATTTGGGCCGTAAAGAGACCACGTAGAAACCTTGTGAAATACAAGCGCCGAATAGTCTAATTCACTAGTTCGTGTACAAGAACTGAATTTACTTCCGTTATACTCACACATAGCCACTTCCTGCTGGTACTTTGGTGGGATATACTTTCCAGTCCCATAGGACTCGACCTCCACGCGTATGTGTGTGGGTAGCTCGATTACTAGAGGCCAGACTGGACTTTGTATGTATATATATATATATATATATATATATATATACATATATATATATTTACTTCCTATAGCCTCTGCCAGCCTCCGGTTTCACAGCCATAAAAATGGTAATAGAGTTGTAAAAAGTGGGTAATGTATACGAGCCTCATCATTCAGCACCTAGATCATATATTCACGAATATATTTGCTTACTAAATTCACTAGCAAATTTATTGCTAAACATATTTTATTTATGTTTTACTATATAAATAAAAAATAAAGAAATAAATAAGAAGAATATATATATATAAAGTGCAATATATATAATGCAAATTTACTCGTTTATATAATAAAGCTAATTTGACTTCATTTTATTTATAAACTTTGGATAAAGAGTATAATAACGTCATCTATATCTAAAGCTTTCTAAAATTTATAACTTCCATCGATATGCAACGATTCTTCACTGCTAAATACAAGGATCTATCTAAATAATTATTATACACTAAAATCAATTTCTTTATTACAAAAACTCTGGTTTGAAACGCTAACACGACTTTCCCTGGCTGCTCACAAGATTCAAGTGACAAATTTCCTTCATTATGCTCAAGACGTTTTTGAGGAAACCATGCACTCCCCTCCCACCAACATTTTAAATGAATTTTCTCGGAAAAAGTTGCCAACAAAATGTCTCTACTAATCATATTCGTACTTAGTGTTTCAAATGTAATTAAATTAATTTAAAATAAACCCCGCCTTTATGCCATAAGTGCACTTAAACGAATTTTGTAGAGAAATGTTGCAATAAAGGTTACAGCTCATTGTATGTATAATTAATACCCAGGTTTAGATAAAATCGTTGGAGCTGTTTGTGAGAAAGTAAAAAAAAGAAAGAATAACTGAGAAAAAACATTCAGTAGAGTGGCACTTATGGTTCATAGATTTTGCCCGAAATCTTGGTGGTAGTGGCTAAACGCAATACCAAGTTTGAGCTTCTGCGATATTCCTTTCTGAGATACACACGCGCGCACTTACAGACCACTCGCTAAAAACATTGTTTTCGTATACAGGAGACCATAAAACATTTATTTTTCGGTGAACACTCAATTTCAAAAATTCTTTTAACGTCGCAATATTTTCTCTAACAGCAATTAGAGAAAGCAAATATTATTTTAATGAGTAACAGTTACTCATAAATTTCAAGTTACTTTGTTGGCCCAAATAACTTACAAACAATTTTGGAACAATTTTTGAAAACAGTCTTTTATTTATCATCACAGACACAAGAGTAATTTAAACATCTGTAACTTTTGACAATTATAAGATGATGCTGGTGTATAGACAGGAAATGAAGAGAAGATTAAGCTAAAGAGAAAGAGGCACATTATTCACAGAATGGTATCTCACACTTTATATTTGTTCGGTTACTTGTAAGGGTACTTGCTCGGAGAGTTATAAGAAAGAAAATATTGAGAAGCGGCTAGAAAAACATTGAACGAAGATGAAGATAATTTTTCTTGATTAAGACTTCTTGACAACTGCTTCTTGGTTTCCTTGTTGAAAACTGTTAGGAGATGTAGAAAGACTTTTGAAGACTATTTTTAGACTTGTTATAGATTATTGTGTTGACTGACTAAATACTCCAAATTGGGTCCGTATTCATTTAAAAAAAATCTTGATGGGAGCAGAGCTTATTTCTTAAACGGTTAGTCATAGTGAGTGCTGGAGTCGTTTAGGAGGAACAATTCCGCCGTGTTATATGAGTGTAAATTCACCACAACAAGTGTTGCCAGCTTAATGGCTGGGCTTAGCCGCGTGGCGCTGCTTTTCTCTTGCTGCATACCACAGCGTGCATTATCCCTATGTTATGCCAGCCTATACTGAAGGATGAATGGGCGTCACCGAGCTCCAGAGAATCGTATGAATCTCGGCACTTTCAGAGAAGTAAGTTAGAAATCAACATTCAACATCCATGAAGTCAAAACTTACCTCAAAAAGCCAGTCTGACAACAATCATTCAAGGGCTTACGAATTATAATCCAGAACTCCACAATAAGTATCAAAAGAGTTACAATAAACAAATATTTCCAAAAGTAATCAAGTGTTTTCACTCAGCTCTCTGTCAGGAAGATATTTTACAATCAAGTTAACCAATCTATCCAGCTATCAAGCTAAACAATCTAGCTAACGATAGAATATCTAGGATTTCTAACTGGCCACGCCACCAACACCACTCTTCGCTCGGCCGCCGCTCTCTTATCACAAACATAACAGATAAATTGCAAATTGAAGGGCAAATAGTATATATTATTCATCAACATTATCACTCACCATTACCTGCCAATGCCTAAACTCACACATGTTCACAATACCTAAATACACAATGCACAAACTCACAGCAGTAAGAGAAAGTAAGAAAAAACTTTATAGTTGTAAATAACCTTCATTATGTAAAATGGTGACTCTTCGCATAATCAGGATTAGGAAATACTTCTAGTGGATCTCCATGGATTTCATACATGTAAGTAGCAGATAAACAAATTAGACTGGAAGATAGTGCAAGTGAAGTGTTGTTCAGTGTAAAGTTTGTGAACGTTTGAGGATTGGGACATTTCTAGGACAAACTGATGAATGAAGGTGTGAATCCTAGTATGGAAAAATGAATATCTTTCGGAAGAGTTATGAATGGATTATTTGGATTTGTTGAGTACTGGGAACGGTTGGGTGCATTCAAATTGAGTTTATTATAGTGACACATTATATGAGTCTCTTGAGAGTTGGTTGTCTGGTAGTCGAAACAATAGCCCGAATTGCACTATATTAACAATTCATACTAACGTACTCTCTTAGGGTAAGGAGAGAAGAGTGTTGGTAGAGTAGAATACGGCCGAACTAAGAGTGAATGATATTGTTAACTTGTTCTAACAGCGGTGAGCCAGTAGTGTGGCTTCTAGCAAGATGAACCTTTCAAGGTTGTAGTTATAGCTGATTATAATGTTCAGAATAAAATTGTAGATTCCCCCTACTCTTTAAAGTAAAGATGGTGACTGACTCTTAAGCTCCTCAAGCGTCTTAGATAGTCAGATCATATTCTACTTTTCTGACACTTGGAGATAGCTTGCAAGTGAGAGATTAGCTGTCGGTGTTGTTGCCCATACGTTAGTACACTACAGTGGGCGTGATATGGATGATGTGCGCTTAGGTTGCAGATAGCATTATTGAGTCTAGTTTTTCTGTGCAGCATTTGCTGGTCATTGGTTTCATTTCAGTTTCCTGCTCAAGTTGCTCGTAAATAATTCAAAATGTTTTTTAGATTTTATAGCTAACAGAATCGGCCTGCGATAATGCAGCTTTAGAAGTTTGTGACATAAGAAAAAAAATTATAATAGTAGAGTTTATATCTATTTTAATGGCAAACAGAGAGCAGTAGAAGCTAAAAATGGAAACAAATAAAATATATATAAAAAAAATAATAATATAAAACTTATAACAAAGCGTAGAAAGTAAAAGACAAAAAGTACGTGCAAAGGCAAGGCATCGGAAGGGAAAGGACAGCCAAACACTCTTCTAGCTTTCCAAGGAGAGAGTTCTCCGGAAAATAAATGATATTTGTGTGATTTATAACTTTGTGGAGTGGAGGGAGACCCTGCAGATCTAGCGACCGACCGACTACCCATAGTTTCAGATGATTTATGTTTCAAACACGCAGAAATGAAATATGGCAAAGAATATAAAAAGTTTATGTATTTTTAAAATTTTCAAATAATAATAATGATGATGATGATGATGATGATGATGATTGCCAATATTATTCGTTTATTTTTGAATTTCAAAGTTTATTGATATTTTAGCAGGTAACTTTTTTTAATTAAACAGAAAATTTGTTTTCAATAGTAAACTTGTCTAATAACTATCAGGTATTAATATTTAATTCTGTTTGAATTGTAACAAAACAATTATTGCTCCATATTTTAATTTTTTGAGATTACATTTTCCATACTAATAAATTTTCTACAAAAGCTAATTTTTAATTTTTCTTTTCCAAAACTTGACGAGATCTTGCAAATTAACTACATTGAAATAAGTAGTGTCAACTGTTTAAAACTGATCTGTAACATTTTCCTTTAAACCTTGATATTCCTTTTGGAATAATTCAAGAGTTTCAAGCGGAAAATTCGGCCAAAACCTGTCATCCAAAATTATCACCAAAACACTAAGATCTTCGGATTGAAGCTGCGTTTGATGTAAACCGGATGTTTCGCTTATTTTTCAGTAGACTACTACAGGATAGTTGTTGGCTTGATTAGTTGACTAACCATGGCAGAAACATGGATGAAATAAATGGGCGAACGTTAACTTATAAATCCGTCATGAATAGCACATGAATAGCTTAGTTGGTTTCTAGGACTCAATTTCTTTCTTTACTTTGATTGACATGTGATTGGTCGTTGGATGAGGAAATCCAAGTCTTTCCTGTTACTGCTTTATCAAAGTTATGGTCTTGTTTTTTTCTAGAACACCGTTCTATTGTCTTTCTTTTCCTATTTCCCTCTTTTCTCTAAGTCGAGGCAACTATATTCTGTTGAGACCAAGACTGTCATCTCTATCCATTTTGGAACTTTCCCTTTCAATACCCAATCATGATCGAGCAATAAATTCATAGAAAATTTAAGTCAGCTCGCTACATTCAGCCCTTCATATGAGGAAGAAGATGGACCTGTCATTCTGTTGCTTTGGTTTTTTTTTAATCATTTCCTGTATTTTTGCCAATGTTGGTCTAGTATTCGTGACGACAATTATCCTTACTCTTAAACTTCTGTCAATTTCAAGATGAAAGAAACGTTGGTTTTACATCAAAACACATGCGGTCTCAAACCGTATACCGCATTCAGGATACTTCAAAACATAAAATCAATTTCGCAAATTTGACGCTAGTGCACTACTCTTAAAGTGCAGAGTTTCTTCTAAAAGAAAAAGTTTTGTTACAAATAAGGAAGTGGAAAGTTACCAGATTATGTCACCTTTCAAAGTGGCTAGGTCAAGAGAAAATAAGAACAAGAAAATATGGTGAAAAGAAGTGCAGACTTAAGCATTTTTCTTCTTTATATTTCCGCTTATCACGCGACCAGTATCAGTGTATCGTAAAGAAAATGTTAGCGTCTAACACAAGGTTATCCAAAATGTGCTTCCTTATCTACTCAACTGGTATATATAGCTATGGATGTAATAATGCAAGAGAGGAATGTGTGTATTTGCGAGAGTTTCGCAATAGCAGTCTCTATATTTATTCCTATTTCTCTCTCTCTCTCTCTCCCTCTCTCTCTCTCTCTCTCTCTATATATATATATATATATATATATACTTATATCGAAGGAATATAAGAAGAGGCTATTTAAATAACTGTAAGGATGCAGTTAGTTGAGTAACATTGTAAGTTTACCGCTTTTCTCTCTTCAGTTTTCACTGTGAGTTGGTGTGAAAAACGTAGGAAAGTTTTTTTTTTTTACCTACAAGATATCTAGTGAGCAGACGAGCAAAAGCGAGCAACGGAGAATAGAATACAAAACCACCCCTTTTGCCTGGAGGCCAATATGGCGGACGCAAAAAAAAGACGAGTAGCACCAAAGGAGGTGTAAAATGTCAAGATGACTGTAGCAAACTCTACTGCATTAAATATAAAATTGTCTATGTCAGCTACTAGAACCTTCCTGTTTCTAGGCTTTAGTGCTTGTGTTAGTTTGGACACAGGAAAAAGGAAAACTCTTGGTGTATTGAATTACATTATGTGCACGTCTGTGTGTATGTGTAAGTGTAGATGACTATGTGTGCAACTTTTTAACGACACTAAGATCTGACATTACCCAATGAAATTTTCTACTGACGGTAAGTTTGAAACCTACCCTCCAACTCCTGCAGGAGGGTTTATAACTGGAGCAGTATTAAGAAGGGATTATATATGGTAAATTTGATCGCTTTTACCATTGGCTGGAATATAAAATCTCATCGCCTGTACAGATAACTGCAAGCATTATGAAAGCCAGAAAATGATATTAGCAAAAAAAGATCCTTTAAATTTGTGAAATTTAAGTTTTGTTCTTTTTATTACTTTCATTTAATTGCTCCAGGAGGAAAGATTGCAAACAACCCAGATTGTTTAAATTGACATTTCTACTGGAAATGCATGTTTTGAGTACATAGAATTTGCAAAATAACTCAAAAAACGATAAATAACAGCATCCTTAAAGATGTATTCCGTACAGGTTATGTAGTAGACTAGCCATCATGAATGTTTTGGTAAAAATTCGTCAACCAGGAAGTGCAACTTACGACGTTATTGATTGTTTTTTCTCATTTCTTGGATATCTTCTCGTCCGGGTTCTATCGGTTTTCTTTAAACTTTGTACTAACTATTTATCTTTAGAATAACAATGTTTATTTGAAACAGTTTTCTAGGAAAATGATTCTTTTGAAAAGTTCCGATGGATTTACAATGCCAAGCATCCCAATTAAGTCCCACTTCTGTACAATATACTGTTCTAACGTCTGTATAATGTTAATACCCAATCAACTGAGTCCGTTCTACAATAATTTGATTGATTTCTAGGTTTGAAGAACTCTGTTCCCCGGAAATTCGGAGTTTACGAATAGATTTCTGAATTCGTCAGGATTTTTTTCGTAATCGGCTACGATGAGCTATGTTCATAAATTAAAAATAACTTATTCTATGAAACCACACAACCGATTAACCGATATTTTCAAGTTTGGAATTCTAGCAAGATGGTATATAGCAAGGTTAAAGAAATGACATTTTCTAGAAAATTGTAAAAATAATTTGAAAAACAATTCAATAAAGCCGCACTTTCGGTTAATGGACTTCCGGCCCGCAACCTTCTTGTCAGTGTTACCAATGGTATTACCAAAACAAAATATACAGCTTCCTGCGATTTTGAGATATTTTGTTAAAAGTCATACACACGCGCACACACACAGATCCACTGCAAACTTCAAGATCAATCTTGGTTTGCTTACGCGTTAGTCATTATACATAGAATAGAGTCATCTGTAAAGTGTGTTGGATGCTAACTGTGAGTGAGTCGTGGGAATCTACAGTCTAATTTTTTAGGTAGGCTAGTAGAACCAAGCAATTGCACACATCAACAATGACGGTGTTTTGTGCGAATGCTGGGCCTGTCCGGGTCAAGATGTTTATGTTGTTTACCGGCAAGATTCCAGAAGAAGCTTCTAGTTTAAAAACGGGGTACTACAGTTTCTAAAACTGTAGGCCTCAAAATGAAGTATAAAATTAATTCTAGTGAACAATTCCAAAACAATATCATGTTTTTCATTTTAGACCAAACTTTTACTCTTTTAGTGGGCAGTGAAAATGCGTCTAGCTTAGGTAGACGTATGTCACAGAATAATGGGCGGTAAAGTATTGTGCTTAATATGTCATTAGAGAGTAGTGAACAAGAGTAGCTAGGTATTAAATTTTAGAAGAAAAAAGAAGAACTTCTTCAGCGGTGTGCTTTCAGAAGGATTATATTGTGTTGTGAGAGACATCGAGAGAATGAGAGAGGCAGGAGGGCAGCTGACTCGACAAGACTCACCTAGAGCCATATACGAACACACTATACATATAAGAACACACCAAGGAACGAGAAGTTGGGTGTCCCCATAAATCTTCTTTAATGAGAATAGTGAACTGTTGGTTAGTGGCACACGCATGCGTACAACCAAGTACTCCTGTCCTTACACGAATACTCAGAAGGCAGTGAGTTTCACTATTAGTATGGCCCATCTCCACCACCAGCATTGTGTGCCATGCCCGCCCGTATGGCAAGTTCTGCCACTGGCGGGTGCCAAAACCACTACTATCCAACCTACACTTTCCCCACATGATCTCCTTCAACCATCACTACTAGAGCGCGCCTGATAGTGGTACCAACAAACGCTAACGGCTGTATGTGCAGGGAATTATTACGGGCAATATATCGTCTTTTGGACGCAACCCTGTCTTTCTATGTCACCATACTCATCTACTCAAACTGACACAATATACACACACACATCTCTGGAGCTCCTTGAATATTAACAAAGACACCACACTCAAACACCTTCATTCTTCTTTCCCTTCATTTCTCAACAACCCATTTTCTTCCTCAAGCCACTTTTGGGCGGAGGAAGGAAGCTAGCAAACCCCTCTTATTGCGCCCAGAAACCTTCTTTCTTTCATTTTATGATCTGTTGGCAAAAGATGGTTATTACGTTGAAAGAGAACGGAGAGAACTGATGAATGAATGAAAAATGATCATCTCGAATTTTATTTTTAATTTTATTTATTTATTTTAATAATAATAAAATATCATTCAAGTTATTTGATTTTGCGAAATTAGCCAATGTTAGCATTCGTGACATGTTTTTATCGGAAACAACATGTTTTGAGATCCCATGAACACCGAAAAGAGGGTTTGAGGTTTGTTGTGGTTGGTTCCGCAGAGTTGGAAAGCATCAGAGATATTTTCCGTGATAGCCTGCTTCTTTTTGTGGTCCAGGGGTGGACCGGTTTCGGGCGTTCGCCAATCATCAGGATGCATTTATCAAGCAGTGTGATAAAAATTTAGTCCGATAACTATAAATGATTTCAAATAGTTCCTCTTATCTGCAGAAAGAGATATTCAACTACGAAGCAATTAGAAGACTTCGAGATTAAGTGAATTTAAAAACGCTGAATTACTTTTTAAGTTATGTATTTGCAAAAAACAAAGAAAAGAGAAAAAAGTAATTTTTAAGAAGAACGAGTACAGAGAGAGAGGGAGAGAGAGTGTCTAAGGTTGTACAAAAACTATAAGTATTAGGTAGTTTGAAGCAAACCTGGTAGAAAGGTTACACTAATTGGAGCTACTAGACTAGAGAGGTACTTCGCCTCTCGTTGTCCTAGAGACTTTTTTTTGCTTTTATGCTGCCGCCTCCAGGGTTGGACAAGTGTGGTAGACTACAGAGAGTCAGGGAAAGGTAGGTATTTTGGACAGGCAGAGCGTTCGTAGAATACACAACACACACACACACACACACACACACACAGGGTATGTACTATCCTGGCCTGGAAAGAAGGAGCTTTTTTCCCACTTCATAGATCTATAGCAAGCGTGTCCGTCTCCACAAACACACACACACACACACACACACACACACACACACATATATATATATATAAACACTATACTCTACAGTGTCCTTCGTTACCCTCCCTTCTGTTTCACTACACCCCACCAACTTTACTGATACAAAGGAATGTGTAGTCCTATACGCTATGGAGCCGAACCACCCACCACTTGCGCGCGTGCTTGGGAGCGAACACATCTCTCTAAACTAACGAGAACACATCATTCACATAGTGCCACCTCCAAACACAAACACTAACACCACGACTACACCCTTACTCCATGTCCTATATCACACGTGATACTCATCACCAACACAATAACCACTTCTCCCAGGATGACCCCAACCCTAGAAACAAGCAACAACTGGTTGACACAAAGAAAGACCTTACCCACCTGCTTGTCTGCTTGCTGTTTTTCAACTCACCGTTTTCCCTTCATTCTCCATACGTCTCACTAACTACTACCCGACAAGAAGATAGAGTATCACCAAAAAACATACCTGTAACAAACAAACAATCTAAATTAATGGTCTGCTATATCTTATATTCCTTATTTTTTTTTTTATAGAAAAATACAAAAAAAAAGTAATAAAAGTACAAAGTTACAGTAAACCTAAAAAATAAATACTGCATTTTCTTTTTATAGTTAGTTTTTCCTAATTGCTATATAACTGGTGAATTATCCGCAGCACACTGAATAAGCCATACTACGTTTACGAATCGCTAAGCTTCCTCTAACCGGCCTCAGGCAAAACTCTAAAATAAGGCAACTGTAAAGTATATCCTTAATTACTTTGTGGTACCTAGGTAAGAGGCCAGATTTTCAAAATTGAGTTTTTGACGGAAATACATGTTTTGGGGTTTCCGGAGTATGAAAATATTTTATCTAGCGAATGGTCTATATATTAAGTATGTGTGCGCGTGTGTTTTAATAGAATATGGAAGCTCAAACATTTGTATTTCGTACAGGTACTACCATCGCGTCAGACACGAAGATTTTGAGCAAAATCCATCAATCGGAAGACGACTTTACTGAATAATTTTTTCAGTTTTCCATGATTATCTCGAAAATGGCCCCAACGATTTTCTTTAAACATTGTATACTATCTACACACATAAATACCTATCATTTTTATTTGAAACATTCTCCCGGGAATGCTTTCCTGTAAAACACCACTTCAGTATATTATATGGTCCCACCTATATAATTATTAATACAGATTAGAAACATTGATAGATTTCAAAATTTGTAAAAAAAAAAATCGGTTGACCGCAAAGCGATTTTACAGAATAGGATTTTGATTTTTTTTTTGGATTTTCTGGAAAGCGGTCACAATTTTCTTTAAACTTGGAATATTTAATGCATATATAAAATATCACCTTTGTCTGAAACATTTTCCTCAAGAAATTGATTTTAGAGGGGGACCGGAAAGGTGCGTGTTGCTTAAATTTAAATTTGCATAAAGTTTCTTGGTATATACTATACTGCATCTTTATCGATCCCAGTAGAACTTAAAACGCCAAGTTCCCCAGAGATAAGCCTAACGTCACAGATCGTCCTGACCTCCCTTGAAAATCACTTTTGCTGAAAATAAGTTTCAAATAAACGTGTGTAATATTATTTATTGGGGGTAAATTTAATTAATAATTAAATAATTATAATTTATAATTTAAATCTCTAAAGGGATCTCGTGAGTCTGTGTTATCTGAACTGAGGAGGGATAATAAATACACAGATGAATAACTTAAATAGAAATATATATTATTCAACTAAATAAATAGATAAAATATAAACATATTTTATTTGTCTACATTACATACATTTTGGAGAAATTAAAACTTATAAATTAATGGAATCTCCGATTTGAAGATTGGGCCTTAGCACTTATATCACTTGACTATGAACACTTTTTCTGAACCATCAAAATTTTTTGATCCTCCCTATTTGAGGTTCAACATATATATAATCCCTCCCTCTATTGAAGAGAGAAAGGAAGTGAAATTCCCTTTTATTGTACTAAAGCTATTCTACTTTCCTAACAGTTTTCACCCAACCTTCGAAAAAACCCAGACTTGATATTGCTCTAAATAATAAATCACTATTAAATAATATATTTCTACTAATATATTTTACAAAATCATAATTTATATTTTTCCACCATTTCTCCCAAAGATCTACACATTACACGTGATTTATTTATAAATACGTAGTTAGCCTTCTAATTTTAACGAATATCATTGGAACAGCTTCAAAGGAAAACCCATATAATCTTTTCGGTAAAATCGCACTTCCTTTTAACGGATTTTCATCAAACTTGGATTTCTAGCAACACATTTCATGTAACTTGATATAATGAAGATAGGATAAGGGTAAGTTGCATTGAAGTGCCATTTTTGAGGAAACCTTCTCTTGGAACCCACGAAAATCAATTTTACTGCAATAATGTTTCAAATAAAAATTGATAGACCGACTCCTCTTTTGGCGGGAGGGGACGATAATGTGTACTATGGCCAAATAATCTCCATCTTGCCCCCTTGCTGGTGCCAATATGAACTTGAAATACTCATCTTATAGCACAGGCCCCTGTTCCAACTTAAGAATTCTGAGAAACAGTCAGTATCATGGTATTTATAATTAGTTAACAAGGATTTGAATTTTTTTTAGGAAACCAATGACAGCGATTTGCTAAGTATCATTATAAAATGTAGATGTGAACTATTAGACCTGAATTGTAAGAAATATATTGTCAACAGGGTTCATCTGTGTTCCATGTGTAATTTGGGTGAAGAAGAGGACGGCTACCATTTTTTGGCGGTGTGTCCGATATTAAAATGTTATAGACTAGAAATGTGGGGAAAAGAAAAATTAGAAATGAACGAACTTGTAGATATTCTAAACGGAAGTGTTTGGGAAAGGTTGGGGAGGTATGTGAAATCAGCGGGTAGATATAGGCAATTCCTGATTTCGGAATTTAATTACAATAAATGAGTTTTGAAAGTTTGAGGTAGGCCATTTGTTATTTTAGAGCTTACTTATAACAAGATTATTTATTTGTACTTTTTTTTAATCTTATTTTCAATTTTTTTGTTTTTTCTTTATCTGTTTGTTTTTTCTTATTTAACTGTAAATATTATATCAGAGCTCAAATTCTTTCATGAAAAGAAAAATGTACACTTATTCATAATCCAGAACTCCTGGCAGACGGTTTTCATACCATGCTTAGAAATTGCTTTAGATTATGTTATTTTTTTATGTAAGTTTAATTTTTTGTTTATTTACAAATAAAGCTTATTATTATTATTACATTTCTGAAAACTCAATTTACAAAATTTGTCATATGATAGCAAATATTGCTTCTTATGCATTCCTGCGAATATCCCAGCCTAACACCAAAAAACATTTATACTGACGCCCGCTAACATATAACTATACACAGAGCCTGCAGAGCTAGTATTTTTTGCGTATCGACTGGGCTGATCACTGGCGCCCAGACAGGTAATATATTATGCTAAAACATGGCTTCGCATGGTCACCCAGGCAAATTACACCCACCACTTATATATTATATATACTGAACAGATGACAACATTCTCTACAAACACTCACACTAATTTTGGCCACAATAGTATAAAAGTGTAAAACCAATTTCCATTGTTGTAAATTAATTATAAATTAAAGTTTATAAAATAAAAAATGTCCATATTCCTTGTTGAAAAACAGTATGGTTAAAAGTTATTTTATGATTAGTAGGAAATTTTAAATTTTGTAATGAACTAACATAAATATTTTATGATGTAATAACTTATGAAAGTAATAAGTTTCATGTTTTTGCGTATAACTTTAATAAATAATAAATTTTAAATCAAACTAGAATGGAAATGTCCTTTATGGAAATGCTGGATAGATGAGGAGCTTTGGCGCTTGAACTAGAGCTTTGTTAGCGCTTATTATAATGAGAATTAGGTTCAGAGAGTCCTGTTAATAATATTCTGAAATTCTAAAATAAGTTACTTTTTTGGTTGGCGAAGTGAGAAGACCAAAGTACATCTACGGTAAAACAATACCAAAGTACAAAAGGGCTTGTGTTTTCAAAGTTGGTCATTAATTTATAATCAAGTACACAAGTAGAGAATGTGAAAAAGGTTTTTTATGAACAGGGTTCTTGGAATCTAGGTGAGCATAATCCTGGATATATTCTCCCTCCCCTCCATCACTCGCTCATTCTCACTCTCTCTCCCCCACTCCTTCAGCCAGGATTTCATGTTTTATAACGGCCGCACCACTACCAAAAAGGTACGACTCATTAAAATTGAACACTATTATACGTCATTATGAAAGTGAGAGAAAGAGAGTGCCAGAATGAGTGGATGGGACCAAGGATATTATACGAAAGAACAGAGGGTTAGAGAAAGAGCTGATGAAGAAGAGAAGCAATGTAAGAAGAAAAAAAATGGATTATTAATATTACAGAGGCATTTTATTATATATTTCAGGTTTGTATTTTATTGTTACTATACATTTTCATTATTATACTCATATTTATTATTGATGTTAATTACTTTTAAAAATTCATTAAAATGGCCTTTAGTGACCTAATTTGCAAAGAAAATTTAAATTACTTTACACGTAGACCTCGCAAGAATGAATTTCTAGAGTAATCAGTTAATAGCCTATGAATATAATTGATAACTTGATATTCTTATAATTTAGTAACTTGCCTAGTGAGGAATAAGCCTTATTACTCCAACAGATCAAGCTATGGATCTACTATATTAATTCTGATTGTTATCTTAGAAGTACCATTTATAAAAGAAAAAGTTAGTAATCTCATGAGAAAGTGGGTGAAACTAAAGATAATAAAAAAACTAACCAAGTAGAATCGCTTTTTCGAATAAGCCTAATGTTTTAAGCGATTCACTTAAATGCATAGTTTAAATGCACTTAGTGTACAGTTTACAAGAAAGCTTAAACTTCAACCTCCTTCAGAATCCCCTATAAAACAAATTTTCCCAGGAAATTGTAGAAAATGTGATAAGACATAGGTGCATGTTTGTGATTTAATAGAATTTTGAACGGAAACGTTCTGATCGCAAACTCTGGGGAGATATTTGAACGGATCAAATTCCAGTTTGAGCTTCTTTGCTTTTTGTTGAAACATAACAACAATTTATAGACCATTTATTCCAAAGGAGATTGAGAACTAACAACTTCTTCAGGAATCACCTTCTTGGGTGTTCCGCGGGGATCCCAGCCCGACGAAACGAACAACACTTATACAGACACTCTCAACACCAACACAATACACATAGTGGGGCCTGTGCAAAGATAGTTGATGTGGGAAACAATTTGGGTTTGGCGTACCCACAGGCAAACTTTTACTCACCTCCACACCCTGAATTACATTACCCATCCACTTTACAGATGTCTCTAATCCTAATACAGACACTGGCGCTCAAAGGGAGTCACACTAAAGATTTTAAGTTCATAGTGGATTGGCTTTATGGAAACAACAAAAGTAAAGAGACCATTCGCTAAAAACGTTTTTTCTTAAATAAAAAACATTTACAATTCACAAAAAAAATCTTCGAAATTTGGACCGATCGATTTACTTCCTTTTATAGCAGAAGAAAACGCAAAAATGTCCGCCTTGTGACTTACAATTCTATTTCTTCCAGTTTGTAACAGTCCATTATTCTAGATGAATCACTGGAGAAATTGATTAAAAAATACCCGAAACTCAAGTGTTTCTAAAATAAAATTCCAAAATTTATCATATTTCACCTTAAAATAAACCAGAAGAAAGAAAGGAAAATATCACAAGAGGGTTTTCACCTAAAGAGTGTTCAGTTTTCCAAAAAGCTTTATTCAAACTATTTGGTGGAAAGTTAAATCAAGTTAGTCAAAAGTTTAACTTGAAGTAATTTAAAGCTGCCACTACATAAATCATTTCAATGATTTCCTTACTCGTTAATATTTTATGATTGATCTGTTTTTCTCTTACTAAAAATAATTTCGGGAGAAAACATATTTAGATATTTAGTAGAATGAACTATGAAATGAATTGAAGAATTTATGTTCAATTAAAGTTAAAAATTAAGTTGAAGTAAAGTTTTTATATAAGAAAGAACACACTAAATTATATAGATTATGATGTTTTCTATAAGTAAATTTGTAGATTAGATAGAAAGTAGGGGGAACTATAACGTTGAAAAGTTATTGCTGATTCTATTGTTTCACACAATGAAAACCACAATGTAATTAGGAAAAAGCTAATTTCCCTTTTGATAAATGAATTCGCAATTGTTACCATTAAATTAAGTTTACCAACTCTTAGATTAGTTTTTATGTTTGAGATTCGTCAACAATTAATTGCTGAGTCGAAAACTAATTTATAGTTTAAGTTGGGTTTTCGTGGGAGCAGGGCGCAGAGCATCCAAATCATCCAACTGATGAGATGGATTGTTTGTACAATATAATCAAGTAGTACAGCATTCGGATTTGCTTTGGGTCTAGCGGATGTATTCTATTTATATTTGCATTAAATTAAACAAAAATGAAATATTTTAAACTTAGATCATGCACAACAGACCTACATTTTTCAATAAAAAAATTTCAATGCTATTTAGGTACCTGCCAAGGAAGAGGAGTAAAGCAGTAATTTAGATGACAATGGTCATTAATTACGTAGGCAAGGATGGCACGGTTAAAAACAAATTAAACGGAAGAAGCTATGGTAAAGAAAAAAATGCGGAAACTTTTTGAAGGGGTGGCTGTACAACAAGGAAAAGTGTGGGGTCTGGAGTAATGTAGGTAAGTGTGGACACCCGAACTGACTCTACTTACACTCAAACACAGTTTGTTTTTAAGGATTTTCTGAGTAAGGAGTGAAGAGTAGACTGATCGAGCAATGAGCAAAAAGAAACAGCCCTCTGGCCGGAGAGCTCTAGGTTGCTATTGCAAACCTGGGTCTATCACCTCCTGAAGTATTTCCGTAATAGTTAAGAAAAATAATAGAGCTCCAGCTTCCCTGATGTGCAAAACGACTTGAGATCGTGTTGGATTATTTTCAAAACTACTAAGGCGAGCTCAAGATCATAGTGTTTTGCATGGTTGTAAAGAGCTCTGCTTAGTATAATTTATTTTTGGATTATTTATTTATTTATTTTGACGGGTCATCCATAATTTTTTTAACTCCTTTTTACCATTTTTTTGTTTTGTATTATTCTTGCTAGCTGGATTAGAGATCGGTGTTGGAAATTGAGGGAGGATCAGATACGAAAATAAAGGGAAGAAGTGGAGAAGCGAAGAAAGCCCCGAGGATGTTGCGTCCAGTTTTGTAGAGTTCAGCTCTCTCCTAAAAATCTAGAAAGAAAATTTATAACTTCCGATGTTGAGAGTATTCTCCTGTATGGCGCGCCAACTTGAACAACCTGCCAGAAAGCGAGACAAAATATTAGGACAGTAGAAATAAGGTTTTGGAGAAGATCTATGAGGAACACCAATAAGAAATGAGGGAATAAGGATAGAGGTGGAGGATAAAAGAAGTCAGTCTAACCAGTAAAGAAAATGTTGGAATGGGCGTCACAGAAATGACGGAAGAGAGGATGGTTTGGAGAAGGAAACGGCTGGTAGAAGTTTGAGGGATGGCGACAGGGAGGATAAAAAGATATGGAATGACGCTATTGACTTTCGTTTGAAGGCGATAACCCTGACAGTTAGGGAGAAACAGGGAAAAGGGAAAAGTAAAACTAAGCTTCTTATGCTACAGGTATGCACTAAGATGCTGATAACAAGCTATTCATAGGAATTAAGATCCCCTCCCCCAAAAAATATAAGCCTAACTTACCTAAATCCGCAAATTATTTACATTTATCGATCACATCTGTTGATATTATCTTAAACCATTAATATTATTGAAGACATTACCAAAGTAAGCTCATAATTGCTTTCTCTAGTTACAATAGATTTAAGTTAATTTTGGATAAGAAAAGCTTTACATTAATTTATAGAAGGATTTTCTTCTTCAATAATATGCAAATAATTAATTACTTATATAACTATCCTAATTTCCCTCCATGAATGCGCGTGTTGAGCTATCTGATGACACGTTAATTATGGAAAGAAAGCAGTACGATATTTCCCAACGAAAACCAGGGTTGATTTTCTTTTGTTTTTGTTGTGATGATAATTTCAATAATATCTATGGATTTATAATCCATGGATTTCAGCGCATTCTCCATCACTCCATTTACCATCATCAATCAGCATTTGCCTTTTATCATTACATACCATTGTGAATGACAATTTTATTGTAATAAGTAACAATGTTTTTATGTTATGTAACAATTCTTAATGATCAAATCATTATTTTTCGCATAATTTTTCATTTCTTTTTTTTCCACTTTATCAACAAGTTGTTTCATTTGCAAGTTGTTAAAGCAATATAAAAATAAAATTATATAATCAGAATAGAAAATTGCATAATCATCTGTCAAGTTGGAGGATTAACGTTAATGTTGTAGAAATGTTAGTGATGGTCCCAGCTGGTCTTAACGAAGGGACAGATCTAGCGGCGAAGAAGTGACGCCTCGGGGGAACATCTCCATTGACTGACCAACCAATCACGTAGCCTCTTCTGTCTCTCACACTCTCCCATACCCTGTCTCTTCGCTCTCTCTCTCTCTTTGAAAAAAAATGCAAAATTATGTCACACTCTACCCTAAGGCAATCTGGTGCTTATAATACAAAATAATCAGAATTGTATTCATTGAAAATTCCTCTTTCCATTCAAGTATAGAAATAATCATTAATTAGAATAGGAAAATATTCCACTCCTAATAATCAATATTTTAAACATAAGCATTAAATTTTGACAATAAAGCGATGGCTGTCTGACGGAGCAGAATAAGACTTGCAACAAACAAAACAAAACTCTATTGAAAACAATAATAACAAGTGAAATTGATTATAATTTTGAAAAAGTATATGTACTGTTGGTATGTATTAGAAATTAAAATGCTGCCCTACAAATGGACAATGTAACTATACATGCAGAGTAGAAGCTGATAATGCTATCCAGTCTCTTCCGTTCAATATGTCAGTCATGTCAGTGGGTGTCAGTATGTGCAGTCCGAATTTCTTCCTAATGCTCCTTAAACTGGACAGCGTCCTAGAATGTGGTGTGCAACTACATTTTCTTTCAAATTATATACTGAACAGGAATATACCAAATTAGGAGTGTATGGTTTACAATTGAGACTAAGCAGTTCTCCCCTAATTTTTAAAATCCTGCTATTACTGGCATTTAAGCCTATATCTAAGTATTGAACACTGAATGACAGAATCTTGTAAATATTATGAAACCACGCAGACATAGCTTTATCTCTAACTGTTGAAAATAATAATTAACTAATTTGCTCTTTACATCTTTTAACTTGGATTTAGTAAACTCTAACAGTGAGTCTTCAACTTTACTTTAAAGAGTAATCATCAATCGCCACTTCTACCTCAACCTTGAAAGGTTCACCTTGCTAACCACACTACCAACTACCACTGTTAAAACAAGCAAGGTATATTCAAACAAGCACAGCATTCTTCAAGCGCTTCGCAACAACAATGCAATCTACATTCATCACGCTAACCAAGCAACCATCATCATTCGCTTATCGCTCGGTCACATTCTCTACCCAGTGTACTATACACTCTTCTTCATTCTCAGCAAAATGGTGAATATATTAATTTACATAAGTTTGGTGCCAGTTCGTGTGATTCATTCATTTTCCCATCAAATCCTTGCTACCATTATAATTTCAATTTTGAAGATTGTAAAACTGCAGTGAAAGAAAGTCGAATGAGGGTCGCAATCAGTATTTTTTTTACAGTACCTAGGTAAATCTTTATATCATTTGAACAATAAAACACGTTAATAGAGAGCATAAAGTCAAAAAAAAAATTTTTTTTAGTTAAAATTAAAATTTAATCATAAAGAATGTAAACAAATTATTTTTTATTTAATTATTAAATATACAAAATCTAAATACATATTAAGGTAATAGGTCAATAATTAAATTACAAAGTAATTATGAAAAAACTTTTTTTACATATATTTTTGGCGCCCACCTCGAAAAAAAATAAAAATAAACTGAAAGAATGAAAATTTCTATCGCTGTGTCAACTTACAACATCTGACCACATTTTTTCTCTTCAAAATATTAGCTGGAAGATCTTCTACCTACTGTGGTGGAACTGACATACTCATTGTTTCTACATCAGCTCTGCTATTACTTGAAACTCATCTGCGTCAATAAACTTTTTAGTGAGATGTTGGCCAATTAATTAAAAACTTATGCCTATGCTTATGTCACATTTATTTATTTTTTTTTTTAACGCCGGAAAAAATAGAGAAATAACAGAGAAAGTAAAAATTATTGTGGTGAAGGGTCCGATATGTTCACGTACTCACATGTATACATTACATGTTTAGTTCTCGAACGAGGTTATAATTGATGTCCAATATGGATGGATTTGGTATTAAACTTTAAACTGAAGTCCACAATGAAGCAGGCTACCACGGAATATGTCTCTGAAAGTGAAAATGTTTAAAACTATGGAGAGTATCGACTCTTTTTGTTTAAGTTGTATTTCCTGGGTTTCTCTTCAAAATATTAGCTGAATGCTGAAGATCTTCTATCTACCTTGGTGGAACTGACATTCATTGTTTCTTCATCAGCTCTGCTATTACTTGAAACTCATCTGCGTCAAAGATATCATCACAATCGAGTGTCAATCTATTCTCTGGACGCTTCTCCTCTCCATAATCCTCTTCCTCCTGACGTGAAATTCCCTAAGTAGTTGCTCTGAAGTCCTTTCTCCTTCTTCCTTCCTTCTTTATCCTTAGTTCTCCTTGAAGTGAACTTTCTCTTCATATTTGAACAAATTCAAACATACTACTTGCACAGGTGCTAAGTAAAAACTACGTAGAATTTTTGACATGGCTACCTAAAGTGTATGTGGACCAAAGAATAAACAGCTTATTCAATGATCAAACGGTAAACACTATTTATGGATTTCTATATTTCAATTTTATTTACAGTTCAAAAAAGATTGGCTAACAGGTTAATCTGAGAATACAAGATTTTTTTATTTTTTTTTTACTTTAGCATCTACGGCGCTATAGCCATGCAATATAGTTTTCTGATCCTTTATTTTAATTTACATTTATTTAATTTACATAAATATAAATTACCAACTTCACAATTATTGAAGTATATATCTATTATACTTATAATACTAGTCTTATAATGACCTATAGGGTATCCGAATTGGGATGGAGTACTTGATATTCCTCTCATCCGTTAAATCTAATCCTAATTTAAAACTATATACAACTATTTACATAACTCACTCACATATGATTCACGCTCTAACCTACAAATCCATTCTCGCTAATAAATACATACATGCTAATAAATACGTTCGTACAAACTATTAAATTTCCTACCTAAATTCATACACTCATTCATTCTGTGCGGATGGTGTACTCGAAATTCCTCGCACGCTCTTGAAACCTAAATCTAATGAAGAGTAATCTTAATTTAAAATTTCTAATATATTCAAATATATATATGGTTATCTCTCCTGATAGATCACATATAATTATAATCATACAAAATTAATTTACATGTATGTTCGTTTACATCTCAAACAGTTTCCACGATTTTCAGCTGGAGTTTTCTATTCCTTTCATCTACATGTGGTGCAGTAAGAAGACTTGCCCCAGTTTGCTACCACTAGATTCCGCTCCACCATATCCTCTAAAAACTCAATTACATTACATCCTTTTCTACTGCTCGTGCTCTCCACTGAGAGATTTCACCGTCTATTTTGGTCCAAAATGAGGGTATCTCATCTAATATAACCCCACTCCTCAACCCATACACCGCTTACTGGCTTTTCCTATTAGTGCGCAAAAGCCCTGACGAGTTTTTAATCCGTCCCCAAAGTGATGTGAAAACCATCACCACTTTTTAAAGGTTTTTTTCCATCCGTGCATGTATCTTTGTGTGTATGTGTGTGTGTGTGTGTGAAGAAGGATGTGTCCAGTTAAGTGCTGGTAGAAATGGCGAGGTTTGGAAAAACCTTTTTATTCTAATTAGATTTTAATTAAAAAAAAAAAAAAAAAGAAATTCAAAATATAAACATAAAAACAGCGGAAAACATGGAAAATCCTCTTACCAGTTTTGATGGCAGAAAAAGTTTTTAAAGTGCAATTCAAATGGTTAGTTGGATCTCGCATCGTTAACAACTACTAAAAACATGAAAAACAGTACTCGCAAATTCGTTGAAATGATATTTTCTTAAAAAATATAATTAACCCCCCAAAAAACATAACAATTCAAAGTTGTTTATATAATTAAAAAATAATTTTGTTTAATAAACTGCTTGTCAAAGCAACTGTCTTATTGTTTGATAGACCGATCTATGAGATTTAATACGAATTTGATTATCCTCACCTAGCCAATCAATCGGTTTTTAACTTTGCTAATCTGAACGCGAAAAATATCAGAAAGGTGCAGCTTGATATTCTGTTTAACCATCCCACCAATGAACCAAGGTTACGGACAAATCAATTCAAATGGAAATACGACTTTATGAAAGTTTCAATTTTTCTTGATTCAATTTTGCGATTTTCCCGTAAATGATGTCAACTACTTTCTTTAAGCTTCGCACAATAACTGCATACATAATGGCGCAATAACTGCAACCATAATGGCGCAATAACTGCATACATAATGGCGCAATAACTGCAACCATAATGGCGCAATAACTGCATACATAATGGCATGTTCACTTTTATTGGAAACATGTTTCCTAGAGAATTGACTTTCTGGATGATATTTGCAGACCTGCGAACGTTAAGTTCTCCTATTTTTAATCAAGGCACATTAAAAAGCATTTTTAGAATTCCAAAGAACCAAAAAAATCAGATAACAAGAAATACGAATTTACAGAACAGATCCTGAGTTATTTGGAACTTTCTCAAAAACGGTTCTACCATTTTTACTTTTTACTTTCTCTTACTGCTAGTAAGAGGCCTCTCACTGGGAGTAAGAAGAGTACTGCGATCGTGCCTGGTTTGCGACATTGAGTTTTCACATCAGTCAAATTTAGTACCTGCATAATATAATATTCATTAGAAGCGCTAATAGAACATCAAAATTTGAAGAAAATCAGTTAACCGGAGGTGCGAGTTTACAGAATGGGTTATTGAATTCTTTGGAATATCCTGGGGAAACGCTACAATCATTTGGTTTAAACTTGGAGATGCGCAGACATAAATCTGTCACTTTTATTTGAAACATTTTCAGGAAAAATTGATTGTACCGTGGTTCTGGAGAAACTTGGCGTTAAAAGTTTCTCCAGAACCTAGCTAAAATAGTAGTTTAAAGCCCAGCTGTAAACTAATGCCGCAAGGGGATAGAACAATAGAGTGCGCTAATCAGTTGATATAATCAGATATCCTCTAAAATTCAATATTCACTATAATTCCCATGACCTTTAATTATGAGCAACATACATTTATATTTAGTTAGTAAACATTCCATATTTGAAGATAACTTCATCATTAGATCTCTTCTGGTATTTTACTCTATGAGAAAGGGTTTGGATATAATCAGCTATTTTTTGCTAATTAGTTCGGGTTTCGCGATATTCGAATATAAGTGGTAATTGTTGCTAAAAGAGCCCATCCATTGGTGCCCAGTTTTTCCATTAATGATAATCGAACACGCTTTCTTCCAATTTGATATATGACTTTCTGGATAATTCCCATCAGTTCTGTGTTCAACGTTCAGGGTAACTTTACATAAAATATGAAATATACACTTCTTAGTCTTCTATATAGGTCTGAAGAAATAGTGCAATCATTCTTCGGTTTAATGTAGAATGCAGTAAGATTTAAAATATTTAATCATAAATATCACTCTAGCCTTTGCTCTCTATCAGAATGCATAAGAACACCAAAAGGCATCTGGAAGTCGGTAATGATATGAGCAGGTAGATAAAAGCAAGGTATATAAAACATAAAAGCTGTTTTTGAATAACCCACATCTAAAGGATGTGAACAACACTGTATATATATATAAAAATTCATGTGTTTGAAGCCACAGCAGTAAGCCAGCAAATTTTATATATATTAGTGGGTCCTGATGAAGCATAATAATATCCATATTGCCCTATATGAATTTTAGAAAGCTGGCGTCAACTCACTCAGTACTCACAACCCACTAATACCCACAGAACCATCTACTACCCTCTAACACAGTGCCATCTATTCGTAGGATCAAGAGTTTTTCCTTGGTTCCTTTGTCTTTGTAGTTCACATGACCTTGTGAAATGTCTCTCACTACAACTTTCTGTCCTCCATGGTTTCCTTTCTCTCTCATAAACTCTCTCTTTCTCTTTACTCCGACACACAGGCACACTCACCTTAACGTCTTGCATACTATGTTTATATTATTCAAACCCGCAGAGTGTTATACTCCTCCCTGACTCTGGCTACACTAGACACGAGACATTCCTCAAATTCATCAACCACCTCACCATCCAAAATGGACGCCAACCCTCCAGATCCCACGTTAACCATTATCCGGTAACTCTCTATTCAGGTCTTTTCTCGTGCCACATATAACAAAATAATGCACAAACAAAGCTCTATTATTTTACTGGCCTTTCTTACGTTTCTTTCTCTTGTTTTTTTTAGAATGTAGCCTCTACGATCCGAATGACCTGAATGGTAGATCACACCACCATCATACGCAGAAGAGAGCTTTGATAACTGCGTTAATCAAACGTGCTATCAGGATGCCGAGTCAACAGAGTTGCTCAAGAAAAAAATCATTGGCAAAACAACTACAAAACAGAACAAAACAGCAACAAAGATAGGCGAATAATCAAATCTATTCTTCAATAGGGCCAAACTGCCTCTTCGTGTGAGGAAACCAGAGGAGTTGCAGGAAAGAAGAGAGAAAACGAGGGCTATCCACCTACATATATGTATGTAAGAAGTGCGGAGAAGGTTTCAAACATCCTGGGAAGCACAATATACAACCAAACATTATCTGAGACGGACAGAAAAATTTTACAAATGCAACAGTTTTCAAAAACAGATTTCTAATGCCAAAAACAGATTTCTAATGCCAAAAACAGATTTCTAATGCCAAAAACAGATTTCTAATGCCAAAAATCTGATGTGAAACACTCACAAGACTTTCTCTTACTTCAATTTACATAGTTAAATAGTCTGTAGTTCTTCGAACTCTAATATATAACGCTTCTTCTTATTATAATTTATTTGCCTAATTTCACTAATAATTAGTTCGATTCCTTCTTTAATGTGGTTGCGGGAAGCTAGATTTCGATTGATTTAGCTCATGCGTAAATTTCCATTTTCAATACTTTGTGGACTGCGTCATATACATAACGATAAAATAATGAATCGCTAAAAACTTCAGGTCTAAAAAAGGTTTTATACTTAAACATTACGAATTTCTTGGAGAAATTTTTATGTGTGTTTAACATCAATTTCATTTTGTTCTATTAGTATAAACGGCAAAAAAAAAAAAATGGCCGCCCTACGTTGGTCTTGCATTTCAGCCTAATTTTCTTTTGTTTTTTTTTACAACAATGGAATGAAAATGCTGACTTTTATTTTTATAGAACACAATAATTATATAAAACAGTGTAAGGGGGCGAGCAATTAAATATAAAATATTTAATGTATTAGAATAGTTATAAATAATATTAAAAGTAATAATTAAAATAGAGTTGGTAGTTAGAAAATTAAGACACTACTGAGTCGACATGTTCCACGTTGGCATAGCAGCTAGCGATTGAATTCATTCTGGTGAGTGTCCGGTGAGTGAAAGGTGGTCCTGCACCTGCGGCTGATCCGGTAAGTTCTAGCGCAGTAAGGTATTTTAAAGGTAGATGTGCAGTTGGTATGCCAAGTGGTAGTCGGTCCAGCAAGTAATATATATAGTAGATAAGTGACAGTAGATAATTGTTAGTTTTTAGTTGATAGTACATTGTAAGCTAAGGGTCACTAAATCGGGGTTTCTTGATATAGTTGTAAGTGTATGTTATATTGTTGCTTAGGCATGTATTTAAAGGGGTAGTGTTGTATTAGTCTGGGTTATCTGGTAGTTTCATAGAGTGTACAGTTATACAGTGAATAACTTGTCCTGTATAGTCCTGTTAGAAATAACTTGATTTTTTGAATTTTTTTAGATTTTTAGATTTTTTTGATAATTTATAAAATACCTATATAAGGAAAATTAGTGAAAAATTCTAAACTAGATTTTTCATAGAAATAATTAGCTATAAATAATTAGTCAATCGCGGTTTAGAAGAGAAGGTGTGAAATCAGAGTATATGTTAGCCCAATCATAAATCAGAATTATCATGTGGACCGCGCCCACATTTGACACTTTCACTTCTACACTGAGATTGGCTAATTTTTCAACGAGTCCGACCCAACAGACTTTTGTTACTGTCAACGAAACTGGATCCACTATTAGACCCCCGAGACCAAACAGCAATCGAAACAGTGACAGGTCAGGGAGAACCAACAGTGAAAAGTCAGGTCGCAATTTTTTGAGGCCCTAAAAGAATCTTAGTGGTAGATTATAGAGAATAAGATGATTTACGCTGAAAATTTTTCTAATTTCTGGACCAGCTGAAGCAAAAATTTTAGAAAAATATGCCAGGTCTGGATAAGAAGAAAGCTCTTTTCCATCAGGACAAAGCTCTCACTGTGATTACTAAAATTCATGAACTGAAGTTGTGTCCCATGCACCCTATTCACTACACTTGGTCCCTTCGGATTTCAGTCTCCACCCAAACCTGAAAAAATTCCATGGTGGGAAGAAATATTATGGATCCAATTCCGAAGTCACCTCAGCGACGATCGCCTATTTTCCTGACTTGTAAGAAAGCGTATACATAGAAGGATTCCGAGCGCTGCAGTGCCGATGGCGTGAATGTTTACATTTACCAGCAGATTTTATAGAGAAAAAAATGAATTTATGACATTATTTTTGTTTTTCCTTGTGATGTCGGAAATTCATCATCCCATCCTCGTATAATGTTACACGTCAACAGTTCGCACATTACTCTATGTTATCAAGAATTTCAATTTCAAAACACAGAGTAATTTATGTTTCATAATGATCTGAGTTTAAAAAAAAATTACGTGAACAACAAAAAAATTTAATTTAAAAATATAACCTCGCATGTTTGAGTTGAACAATAAATAATTTTTCTGTAGTGCACAGCTTTCATGATCAACCACTCAAATAATCAATCAGGGCAAACACGCTCGCCATTTTTCATCCCTTCTCATTCCTCGTAAAAAAAAACTACTTATTTGTGATGATTGATTTTTTTATAATTACTGTTAACTAACAGGGGTGGGGAACCACTTTTTTAATTCTTTTTTTGAACATTGTTTCTAACACGGTATGGTTAATGAGCTAGAAAAAATGAATATAAATGTATGGCTGCGAGGGACAATTAATTTGATTGGATATGATACTTCCGGTTAAGGGCGTATATTTTTGAAAATAGTCTACCTTACTTATTATAATTTTAAAAAACTATTGCAAAACACTCTTACGACTTTCTCCTACTGCAGTGTCCAATTGACTTTTCTTTAAATTTAAAATGTTTTCTCAATTTTCCTAATATAGGTTGAAAGGAGTTAGTACTTAAAGATTATACTGTACTTTAGAAGGCAGCGCTAATAAAATTGAACAAGCCCGAAATAATATTTGAAATCTCTTCGTCACAGAATGAATTGAAATCTGAGAAAAAAAAACTTGCAAGTAAAATTGATAGCCCTATATCTGTGCAGTTACGATTTCAAGTTATAAGAAAATTGTTGTAGCCGTTTTCGAGAAAATTACAAAAAATTCAAAATCATATTCTGTAAAATCGTACTTTGATTTTCTTCAAATTTTCAACACAACTGATCAACTTCAATGCAAATTTGGAATTCCAGCAATGTTTCTAAGGCATTTTACTTATGGTGCAGATAATATACTAAAACTACTAATCTATACTAATAGATTTTATAGATAATATACTATAAAATCGTTGCAACCATTTCAAGAAAATCGCTGAAAACTGAATACAAAATAAATCATTAAAGTCGCACTTCTGGTTGATGGATTTTGCTCGAAACCTTTCTGGCAGAGGCGGTGGTAACCTAAACGAGAACCAAATTTGGGCTATCTACGCATTTTCGTTGGTGAGATATATTTTTCACCACAAATACACACACAGACAGGCTATTTGCTAAAAACTACTTTATTGTAGTAAGGGGAACTCAAAACTTTAATACCGGTGAATACTTAATTTCGAAAATTTGATAGGTTCACATAACTTAGAATACCAAGTAAAGGAAGTAAAAATCGCACGTTAGACGGAAGTGGAAATCTGTAAAAAGAATAAAGTGTGTAACGTTTTTCAAATTATATTATTCCAAATGGTTAAAAAAAAATAATGAACATTAAAAATAAAAAGGAAAAGAAGATTGATGTAAGTTTTAAATGTTTGTAAAACACGCGATTAATAACTACTTATATTTAAGCAACCATTTAATAGTTTTTTGGCCCATTCTACAACATTTAAGAAGAAAACTCACAATTTTGTTTGCATAAATTATTTACTATTAGCAAACGAGGTAAAAATGTATCTGGTATGAAACACTCACACGACTTCTCAAGTTTCAGTTGACACATATTGCCTGAACACTTGGCGCTGTTTACTTGTTCCCTATATTGGAGATAAAGTATTGTGATTATAATACAAATTTTCATGATTTCTAATTATCGCAAATTCTAGTTTTGTACTCAGAGTAATAGAAAATCAGATGTAGTAGAAAGAGTTTTTAGATAGAAACTTGAAAGGGTAGCAGACGGAAAATGGCGATGGTGAGGCTAAAGAAAGTAACGTCAGAAATCTCTGCTGCGCATAACGCAATTTATATTTAAACATTTCGTGAGAAAAAAGAGTAAAAAATATAATAGAATGAACAAAGGAAGAGTGATGATGTTGGCTGGTGACATGCAGCGTTGGCTAGCTAGGTAGCTCAGTTTGTTGAGCGAAGTAGCTACTTAGAACTCTTACTGGGTCTAATGGTTGATTAGCTAGTGTGGCTAGCTTGGTAAAATTCTCTGGTTTGTAAAATGGCTTTTGACGGAGAGCTGAAGATAACACTTGATTGCTTGTAGTAATCAGTTTTTTGTGTAACTCTTAAAAAGTTGTGTTGTAGACTCCTCAATAATTACAAGCTGTTGAGTTTTTGTTCAAGAATGGCCGTTTCCTCAAGATGGTTTGTTTTTAACTCTTCAAATGCTCTTTCTTGACTCACTTAAGCCCTATCGCCCGGCTTTTTATACAATTGTTCTACAACTTCTAATGGGTTCTTAAAACTGTAACCCATTCGTCCGCGCTGTCGGTACGTATGACAGACGGGAGATAAGACAGGCTGAAGGTCTGTGGTTAGCGCGTTAGTCAATGCCCGCCTAGGGTAGGTACTTATCCCCCACTACCAGATCCACCAGAAAATTTGTTATTTTAGAAATAAAAACGCCTATTTGTATTAATTAGGAGTGAGAGAAAGTCGCGGGAGTGTTTTCACACCAGATTTAAAAGAAAAAAGAAAACTAAAGATCACACCTTGATAAAAAGATAGTTAAATATTCTTAGGCGGGAACAATATTTCAAGTGAGGCAAAGTTAATTTTACCATAAATAATGCCTCCTTCTCCACTACCGCCAACATAAACATCCATCAAGTTAAGAGGATCCTAGAGTTTTATGTTGGCTGCCCTTGTTGTTTTTAAATTGCAGTCTCTTCTTTTTTTTTAATACATTAGTTTCAGGCGTATGCTGGAAAATTTCAGCAAGCTTTTTTCCTTTTTTAACTAGACTTAGTTTTTTATATTAAATAAATGATGAGGCTATTAACTTTAAATAATTAATCCAAAAGATAAATGTTTTAAAATTAGAAATTTTAGGGAAAAATCGAATGATAATTTCCCACTTCAGTGTTCAAGATTAGTAATGTTAGTCAATACTGGGGCAATTAAATACTCGCAGCCTAAAAAAACTCAACTAACTACAGCTGCTACCAATCTGGATATTACAAAGATAATAACGCTGCTGGCGATCTAATTTACATTCAACTGGAAATCATTGTCTCAGTATAGATTTTTCGTTATTAATATTTAGTGAATCTAATTTAGGCTGCGCCAATTACATGAAAGTTCTAGGAGTTGGCATTGTGACATTCTAATTCAGTTGACCACAGCTAGAATATAGTTAAGCCTCAAATTAACTTGAAATTCTCCATTGAATGTTTATCTCCAATAATCGCTCTCTATCCAACAACATTGGTATCCAGAACTTCAATTAGCTCTACCAATTCCCTAAACTTCCAAGTTGTACAATGTAATCCTAATAACATGGTTGCCATATGGTGGTAAGAGACTGTCTTAATGTTTACCAATAGGCCGACCAATATAACCAATGTGTGTGTGTGTGTGTGTGTGTGTGTGGGTGTGTGTATGTGTATACTGAATTTAGTTAGGAGAGATTGGCCATCATGGTACCTGACCACTTGAACGCCATGTTTGATAGACTAGTCATAGCCTATCTAACTTAACATAACCTCCCCACCAAGTCTCCACTGTCCATTTGCAAATGTCAACAGATTTACGTATGTCTCTACTACTGACTGGCCAGCCAGACATTGCAATTCTGTAGGAATAGACCACTCCTAAACATAACATTTTCACATCCATCTTACAAACCTACAACCTAACTCTATCTCCAGTGACTATTCCTAGATATTTAACTATTACTATTATGATTAATATAATTTAGGCACGAATTATATTTGAAATACAATTAGTTTATATATAAGTAGAGACACATGACTCTCTCTCTCTCTCTCTCTCTCTCACTCTCTCTCTCTCTCTGATAATATACCTAAATTTAGTAACTATTCCACCTGTTCGTGACAGTTATAGATTACATTTATAATGGTACATAGAGTGAGCACATAAATACACCTTGTATTCAAAATAAACACCACGTTCTCTATTCATGCTCAAGCCGGATCTCAATTGGTAACTCAATTCCCAATTAGATTGCGATATTTCATGCTTTTAACCAGTAACTGTTTTTATTCTTATAGTTTTTTACTTTTTTTTTTACCTTCTCTTACTCCTAGTAAGAAGAAGTATTGCAATCGTGTCAAATTTTCGATATACAGTTTTCATCGGAAATATCCGTTTTGAGGTTCCCAGTCCAAAAAAGTGGGGTTTTAGGAAATGTTCTGTGTGTGTGCGTTTTTTTCTCCCCTTGAAAGTAACCCTAACAAGCGAGAGTTTATTTTCCAATACATAATAACATGTGTTGTTTCTAAATTATATTACATAATAACAAAGTATCTATTAACACAATGATTATAGTACTTGGTGGAAGAAAAATATGTACAAAGTAAATATATTAATATTAAAATATACAATATGGGAAATTATTACTTATTATAATGTAGTCATTAGTTAATTAAATTTTTTTAATGATTTTGTGCTGTTTCTATTGATTGTGTATTGATGCTGGTATACATATTATTGATATTGTGCTGTGTCTATTGATTGTGTATTGTTATTGATACACATATTATTTAAAAATCATTAATATTGATATGTTTTATAAAATTCATAAATATATTACAATGTTTTTTGTCAACTAGGTTTCTTTTTTCCAGTTTTCAGGGACTACCAGTTGTGATGATATGTCTAATTAGGTGACTTCGAGGGATTTCAAACAGTTTGCAATCATAAATTATATGATCTATATTCTGAACTGATTCATCGTTACAAGTGCATAAATTTGATGGAATAAGCTTAAATCGATGTAAATATTGCCTTGTGCGACCATGTTCCGCTAAGAGCTGAGTTGTAATGTAGGATAACACAATCGGTTATTGTAGCCGGTGCTTTACCATTGGGAAAAATTCTCTAGTCAAAGCACTCGTATCAGAGTGAGACCAGCGATCTTCCCATTCTCTTAAGTTATCTTCTATTAATATTCTTTTAATGTAGGAAATTGGCACTTTATTGTATGCTTCATTTAAATTGAAATCATGTGAAGCCATTTTAGCCAACTGATCTGCTCTCTCATTCCTATTATACCTATAATGGGGTTGTTGAAGGAGAGAAATGGTCTGGTTTGAATGAATTAACAAAATATGGTTAACATGTATAATATAATAAGTGACACTGACTGCCTGGACTTTACACTTGAAATGATAGAGTATGGTAGAGAGGTAAAGGATAATGACACGTAGGGTAGTGACTGGCTAGTGACCTCAGTTGTATGAACTGTGTTTTATCTGCCTCCCGTCGCTGTATTTATGTGGTTTCTCCCACTTTAGTCAGAGAGAGTGGGTCATTTTGTCTCTCTTTCTCTGCTACGAATACTCTCTTTAGATACTATTACATACCACAATGAACCATCACCCACTCGACATGCACTTGTATTTTGTGTTTCTTTCGTAGTTCATCTAATTTAGAACGCACTCTACTACCGATAGATAGTGTATGAGGTAATTATTAATGGAATCTGTTGTAATCTGGCTGTCAGTTTTTATAAATGCATTAACAAAGTTGTGGACGTTCAAAGAAAGCCAATCTAGAGTTTTAACCACCGCCAGAAGTTCTGCTTGATTGTTTGAACAGTTATTGTTCAATCTGTACTGTCCCTCTGCCTCCACAAGATTGTAAATGTATACCACGAATGCTGCACCTACACCTTGGTTATCTTTGCTGAGGCAGTGTATACCACTGTATCATACGATAACCTTCTTGTTGTCCACGTAACTTCTCAATGTGACTGGGGTGTTTCCAGTTTCTAGATGGTATCGGCAAATCAAAGTTTTGTTGGTTTATCTGTTTATATTCTAATTTGCCTTGTTCCAGTAAATATTTAATTGATAATTCCCTTATTTTTAAATCTGTAGATACCAGTTTGGCCATCACACAAGCAGTTGAATACGAAACAGTTTTGAAACGTCTAATAATTCTAATAGCTATTAATCTCTGCACCCTCAATAACTTTTAAACGCTACATTTTTTATCAAGGCCATCAAACCATACAGGAGCAGCATACGCTATCTTAGGCAAAATCGCCCCATTATAAATTCCAGCGCAGTTCTGCCCAGTCCCCAGTATACTTAAGCTACTTTACAGAGTTTATTCATTAATCAGAGACAACTATTAACGGTGGCATCTATATGATTTCTTCAGGTGAAGTGACTATTAAAAAGGACATCAAGATATTTCGAATTATCTACACATTAAATCGTTTTTATATCGCAAGAAATATTCAAATGAAAATTAGTTCGACTTCTGTTTATTATTATACATGCAGATTTTTCCTGGTTGAATTTTATCTTCTTCTTTTTTTTGGCGCATATTAAAACTTCTCTTAGACCATAATTTACCAGCATTTCAAGCTCAGCTTGCTCCTTTCCCCTTTAAAAGAAGTCCATTCATTTTTATATTACTTCCGTAATTTTGTTATACAAGTTATGTTCACAATTCCTGTTCTCCTACTTTTTCATACATGGACTTCAAGATTGTACTAATTTTAAAGTTTGCCCGATCCCATTCAATGTTAGCCACCATTGTTTAATGAACAATAAACAATGAGCCACCTTATCATTTTAAGACTTACATAATGAATGGGCTGTTATAACTAATTTCCCCTCTACACTGCGAGCAGTGTGCATGATAACAAAAAAAAATGCAGATTAACCTTATTAATATAATGAATTCGTGAAAAAATTTAATTGTTCCGCCCCAATATCTCGCAATTCTCTAGAATGTCTATAGACTGTTAAAGAAAAAGAGAAAATTTTTACTATAATATTACGAAGAACAAATCATCTAAATTTATCGTGTGAAATACAATCATATTGCATTCTCTATATTCTTCTTTTTGATCTCTTAGTCATAATCATTATCATGATAAAGCTTAGTAAACATTGGCAAATAATTGGTAAATGAGGGTTCTTACTGAAATTACATTTATAAGGGAAAAAATGTTTAGTCATGGAAGTCTCCTTGATATTTTTTTCTCAATATTAGTTTAATTATAACAAGTTGCTTGCAGCCATCGTTTCTGATAGTGGATTTTCTAAGGACAACCATTTTGGATCGAATTTAAAATAAAATAGACTGTTTTCTTTGAATGATTAGAATTTAGAACCACCGATCAGATCCAGTTACGGAACAGACATCTTGAATTAAGCATATTTGACTGTAAAAATAATGTGACCAACTACACAGATTGCCAGGCATGAATATTATACCATACATATTAGAACCTAAACAAGGATGAGATATACAGAAATATTTTTTAGTTAAGAAGATTTCTTATCATATTCGTCTTTGTACATGGCAACAGTTTGTCTAGATTTATCACTGGAAAGGATGATACATTGGGTTACTGTTTGTAATTATTAAAAATTCTCTGAAAAGCTCTGGCTTGTTTGTGATTAAAATCCGCTATAACTGATAGAGGTAGATATAAAGTAGCGGTAGAATGGAGGTAGCTAATATTTTTTCTTATATTGTTAATGTTCAGAATGCAGACTTTAATTTCTATATTTAGAATACTCTTCTTATACCTGAACATAGCATTTTCTAGTTCCCTTATATAGATGGCTGACATTGCTGCAGTGGTGCCTTTATATTATCAGAAATATGACGAGGAAATATTCTTTCTCTTCTGCATTTTAAAAGGAACATTCTCCGATTAAGAAGAGAAGCCAGACGGGGATTTTCATTAGCCCAGTTTTTTAAAACTATTGATGCCTCCTGTCTAAAAGTATTCTTTATTGTGTTGTAGTAACCCAATGTATCATCCTTTCCAGTGATAAATCTAGACAAACTGTTGCCATGTACAAAGACGAATATAAATTTGTGTGAGGGTTTCACACCAGATTTTCTTATTTTGTGTTGCATATCTCAGATGTTTTGAAAATATATGAGTTTTCAACTGATAAGATATGTTATGAAGTCATCTGAAAAATTTTAGTTAATAGTTTAAGCAATGTAGCAATTCCTAGTAATACCTAGTAAGAGGGAAAAATGTTTTTAGCGAATGGTCTGCATATATACATTATATGGGAATGATCTGCATCTTTACTTATATGGGATATTATCCACAATCGACCTGTTAGTGTAGGTTGCGGTGAGATGCTCGTCTTCCCTTTCATCAATCTAATGTATTAGAGATAGAAAGAGGACAAAATATATTAAAAATGAAAAATCGCAGCAAGCCCAAACTTGATATTATACAATATACGGTACAATCACCACATCACCACGTCTGACACTTCCGGCGGAATTCATCTACCGACGGATTTTTCTTCTTTCTTTTCCATCATTTAACGATTTCTTTGCAAACGGCTCCAACAATTTCCTTACTACTTCGTATTATATATATATATATAAAGCACCTACCTATTGCTTTTATTTAAACATTTTCCCGGGTAAATTGATTTTTTTTTTTTTATTCGTAATTAGATTCTGAGAGCATTGTTTTCTTTGGATAGTAACATTGAATCATGGCCAATATTATTTTCAATTTAAATAATCTTATTTCTGTTATAACTAATATAATTTCATACATATGCAATTTCAAATTTATATTATAAGAAAATTAATGGCCAACATAATGAAATGTTATATAATTAAATCAATAATATTCGTGATTAGTTTTAAATTAAGAATGAAATTGACTGGATCAATTGTACTTTAATGACCCTTAGTCATGCACATGGCTGGACTATAATTTTCATAAATATGCGTTGCTATTACACACTACTCGTGGTTAATAGTAAATTACATGCATGGGTTTTATTTTTGTCTTTTCTTTAATAATAACAAAGGTTATATTAATATTAAGGTCAAAATAATAGTTTCAGTTTTTGGGGGTACCTAGTAATTTATGTATTATTCTTTTCAGTGTATTCCATTACGGATCACGGACACGTTTTCTACCTGGTGCAAATTCCATTCTGGTGGATGGTATTACTCGTATGCAATATGTCCTGTGGAGTCACTAACGAACACTACATTGCTCTTACAGCCTCCTGAACCAGAAGGTTCCTTCAAGATTGTTTTGATTTTCTTTAAATTTTGCATACATACTAACGACAAATATAATTTCTGTAACGAGAGAACACTGTCCGGAGGCACCGGAGAAGGCACTGAGAAGGCTCCGGGCGCCAATGACCATAAATGTTGACGCGTCTTAAATTAAAAAAAACAAATTTTTTTAAACCTGTTTCCGAGAAAACTGACCGTTTTTGTTCTAATGAGGGAGTGTCAACGTTAAACTGCATTTCTAAAGAGTTATTTCAGTATAATGTACGGTTCAATCTAATGTTAGGTTACTAAATATATTGCTAGAATTCTAAGTTTAGGGAGAACGGACAGCAGTCCTCAATTTTTCCGGTGTAAGCTAGTGTTTCTCAAGGATCTAGCCAAACTCCTTTTCTTTACACCATATACTCGACTGATTTACCAACCCATCCCTGTATATCCTTAAACACCATTCTCCAAAGAACAGCAATCCTATATTCTATACTTACTCTTAAGCCTTACTCTCCGTAATTTGCAAGCTCATCTTTATAAAATAGAAAATTCGCTTACCAAATGGAGAATTAAATTAAATCCTCGTAAACCCGAAAACACCATTTTTCACCCTCAACCGTTAAATCCTTCCTCTTATATGTTCAACACTCACTTACCTTCCGCAGACCATGAGAAATATCTCGAATTATACATGTGCAGAGGATTATATTAAGTGCTCACTCTCGCTGAAAAAAAAAGACCTCAAATTAAGGCACCGATTTCTTTCTAGACTACATGACAATGTCCATAAATAACTTTATAAAATAAATTAAGACCAATAAGACCTCTCTCCTTGTAACAATTTACGGACTCTCATACAAACCAAAGTAATCAAAAGTCCTCTGTCAAATAGATAATTCCCCCTTCTGTGTTTATTGTATCTTACTCTTAATATTGATCTTGAAGTTCCTTTCGTAGCCGACCTCACTAAATCCTGTTATATCAACTTGATGAAAATCTTAGATTGCATCCGAACACTCTTCCACAACGCCTTTCATCCGATCACTTCCCAAAAATCATTACGTCGCTTGTATTTTATTTATTTGTTGTAGATATATGTTTACAGTTGTATATTTCAATAAAAAAAAGTGAATCGATTAACCCGAAGTACGATTTTCTGCAAAGTACTGACACTTAGACAGCCCGTCAGTGCTTGAACCCTAAAAACTAACACGTAGTAATAGTATGTTTCTCTTAAACTACATTTATATATATATATATAAGTGTGTGTGTGTCTGTGTGTGTGTGTGTGTGTGTGTGACTGTGTGTCTGTGTCTGTGTGTCTGTGTGTGTGACTGTGTGTGTGTGTGACTGTGTGTCTGTGTCTGTGACTGTGTGTGTGACTGTGTGTGTGTGTGTGTGTGTCTGCGCGCGTGTGTGTGTGTGAGTGTGTGTCTGTGTGTGTGTGTGACTGTGTGTGTGTGTGACTGTGTGTCTGTGTGTGTGTGTGTGACTGTGTGTGTGTGTCCAACTAATTGTTAAAATAAATTTGAAGAAAATTTGCCAATCAGAATTCTAATAATTAAAATTAATGCAATGTCGTGTGAATGTTTCACACCAGACTTTCATATGATAGAAACTTCAGGTGGTGAAAGTAATATTAATATTAAACAAATTAGGCGCACATTCCAAGATCTCCAGAAATGGATCTATAAAAAGTAATGTACACACCCATATACAGAAAGCATAAGTTATTATATTCAACTAATAAATATATAATGTAACTTATATAATTTATTGTGTAATAAATAACTAATAAGGCCCCACTCGGGGGGTATATAATATAATATTAATGAAATTTCTTAGTAAATATTTATTCAACTAATTATCATATTCATTATTTATGTAAGATTTATTTTGGGCCATACATACACATAAGAGAGAATGTTGAATTTAGTTCTGGGAGTGAGTCCTGTATGAGAGGACATAGCACTGAGAGAGTGAGAGAGAGAGAGAGGAGAGAGAGACGATATGGAGAGTTACA
Organism: Triatoma infestans; assembly: GCA_011037195.1. NCBI lineage: Eukaryota > Metazoa > Arthropoda > Insecta > Hemiptera > Reduviidae > Triatoma > Triatoma infestans. Next base: position 55,466 of record JAAEAF010014499.1, read on the forward strand.
GGGAGCGGGAAGAGTTCGTTGGAACATCCTCTCTATCTGAGGCAGGAAACACAGAAGGGTTCCTATGTAGGTGTTTCTGGCAATTTCACGGGTGTTAGTAGTATTTCAAAGGATTTCAACTGGAGTCCCCCATCGTATTCTGTCCTAACGCCCGCCAGTATTTTGGCTCTGTTCCTGATGAGATTCAATCCCATTTTCCCCACGCCGACTCCGCCACCGAGGAAAACTTATTGCATTGATAACTATATCGTGTATGTATTCAGCTTACATATACGAGTATGTACCTTTTGAGGTATATTATATAATCAAGACAAGGCTTTATAATTAATAAATTTATATATATATAAATTATGGTATGTATATAAAATTTATAACATGTCTGTAGCTTTTCCATGACCAGAGATATATGACAATTAGGTACCTTGGACATTATCGTCCAAGAGAGAACCTGAAACTATGGGCTGGCTCAACAATATGAAAAGATTCAAAAGTCCCCATAATATTGAGTTAAGCGGCCAGTATTTGCCACCTACTTTTACATTCTCTGACTACAGTTTGTCAGACTCTAACTTTACTGACAGATTTTCTTCAAAATGGATTTTTTACTCACCCTTAAAATTAGCCTTCAATAATGGTGATTAGCGGGCATTTTGATTCTCACCCTACAGCAGGCAGTACTTATGTGATTATATGGGATATCGGGAAGACAGCGTCTCGTTCAAACTGTAATAACACTTAGCATTTCGAAAAGCTTTGAAAACAGAACGCAGAGAAATTTTCCTAAATATAATGTAGCGCTATATCTTCTACGGTGCAGTTTAGAAGATCTCTACAGAAAATTACTCCTTTGGAGGTATTGAGTGTCTGATGTGCAGTCACTGTAACATTCGAATCTCCCATTTTTTTAATATTAAGTAACCTGTTAGACTGCGCTGCAGAAACAGTTTCAATAAGCAACAAGCAGTCTTTTATCTTTTTTATAACTTTTAAATCTCCTACCAAACCGAAAAGTAATTTATTAATAATAAAAGGACTATCCTTGGAGAAATCACCATTCTCTTTCTTTACGATCAGGAACCGGGGTAATACCACCTTTTCCTGATTTGCATTAGCTGGGCATTTTGGTGGACCCATCACCACATCCACTTTTAAGGAGGTGGACTCCTCCGTAATATTTGGATTAGAAGAAACGTTCATTCAGATCCCACGAGTATCCAAGGAATAAAACAGTCACCCACAGCAGAGCCTGGTTACCGCGGGAAGGCTACATTACAACTGGAGGTCGCCTGGTATCCGGAGGGCACCGTTTGAGACGGCCAGGATCCCTGCCGCCAACCAACCCATCAGCACGGTAGCTAACACCTTAGGTTAGGGCCCTAAATATGTATCCTGTGTTCGAGGTGTGTGTGTGTGTGTGTGTGTGTGTGTATGAGTGTGTGTGTGTGTTTGTGTAGTGTTATATGTTATGTTCTATTTGTAGTATTCCCCCCCTGTCAGGCTGGGCTAGTAGGGAGAGCCGACCTCCCTAAGAAGTGCTAATCACTTCCCCCATATCCTGTTAGTCGCCTCTTACGACATCCCGGATTTGGAGCAGGCCTATTCTGTCCCCGGACCTGCAGGGGCAAGAGGAGATAATTGTTTACCTCACAGTTCAACTAAATAAAGAAATACTGTGGCCTTCCTTACACACTAGTGTTTATACATAAGAGTGTAGTCGTCTATAGCAGTCTACTATGTTAAAGTGTGAGGGAATATGAGTGTGATTGTGGTGAGCAACAAGTTTGCCTGTGGTCTAAACCCTGTAGTTGTACACATTAACTGCTTCTGAAGACCTTATGGTGTTTCATAACAGCGTTATAGCTGTTAATCTAAGGATTGGTTGTATTGTTAAACTGGGATCTCGCAGGAAGAAGTGCCCTGTTTCAGGGAATCAAAGTACAATCGTTTCTTGGGAGTGGGGATTGTGCAGTTGCCCAGTTCTCTTCGTGTGTGTCGAATTTAACTTGTATGCAGGGTTCACGGAGGTTAATAACAGTGAAATTTGGTAGATATATAGATAAATAATTCTCTTAATGTTTCAGTGACATTTCAAAAAAATTTATTGAACCACTTCGTAATAATCATTGAAAAACTATTATCCATCTCTCAATTATAAGTATTAGATTTATACCTGGGTAAACAATATGTTTTCAAGTGGGGACAGTGATAAGAAAATAGTTAGTGATGGGGCACATGTATTTCGCACAACACAGCCTACTGGTGGGAGTAAATGACCTGTTGAGTTTATTACTTGAACGTTTTGACTCTGTCTCTAAAGAAGTGGTAACTATGAGAAATGAAGTGTCTAATTCTAGGGCAGAAATTAAAGAAATATCTAAAGCTCTTGATAACAGTAACAAAGAAATTAAAAACTCTCTTTCTTTTGAAAGAAAGTTTTCATAAACTTAATAATCAAGTTTCCTCTCTCCAGCAAGAAAATAAAATTCTTAGAGACACAATTAAAAAGTTTCAAATCTATATCTCATCAAATAATCAAGTAGTGTTCGAAATGTTATTAAAATAAATAATATCCCCGTAACTGAAAATGAAAACCTTTTAATTATAATGGAGAAGTTATCCTCTGTGATCGGCTTTGAATTTTCACATTTGAAGGTTCATCAGATATATAGAAGAAGCCTAAGATCTCGTTCAGGTTTGATCATAATCGTAAGTTTTCTTCGAAAATAAACTGGAGTTTTTGAGATTGAAGAAAGAAAAAGGCGAGGTGTTTTCTACTGATATTAATTCATCTTTTGAATGGGCTACTCTATATGTAAATGAATACATATAACTTCAAATTATATAACGAGGCAAAATAATTAAAACAAAAGTTAAACAAATCTGCTACAGTTTGTTTGGTTTCAAAATGGAAACGTTTTGGTCAGAAAAACCACATCTTCAAAGATAATTATTATAAAAACTCTAGAAGACCTTCAGAATTTTAACTTAGTTAGTCTTTCTGGTAAGAAAGAGGTTTCTCAGACAGAAGACGAAATCGAAGATCCTATCACTCCATCACAAAGAGGTGCACGCCCAATGAAGAGGAAGATGAAAACTTTTTCTTCAGCTTCCCGAACTGCCTTAATCGAAAATTTCTTTTTTCGCCCCAACACACCTTCAGATTCTCAATGCATATTGCAGGTACAATACCTTAAATATTGTTTTGTGGAATGTGAACGGGTTGGTGATTATTTAAATTCTACAGAGTTATTAAAAAACTCTGAAATTATCTGGTTGTCAGGAATTTATGCTATTAATCTATTAGAAAGAATTCTAAATCAGTTAAATGGTTTTGAAATTATTTGTTCTCTGGCTACGAAAGAAGTGGAGAGTTGGCCATTTTCTGTAAACAGAATATTTGCACGTTAACTTGGCTGCTCTGTTTACTCGCTTCTTAGCACCATATTTTAATACGAATACAAATGTATATTGGTATGTAGGTCAATCAATTATCGAAATACAAAAGTTTTATAATTCTGTTTATTATATTTTGAAACTTTTAGGCGAATTCTGTTTAATTGAAATTGTAATAGTTACATGTAATAAATATTACATTAATTTGTTTATGATTTATAGCAATAAGTTTTGGTTTGAAATTAAAACACGTATATGTATGAAGTATGACACCTTTAAAGTTTATATATTTGTAAAGTAATATCTTATTTTTTTTTTTGTTTGTTTACTTTTTAACCAGAAATCATTTTATATACTCGAAAATATCCGTTTATTATTTCTTGAGCAGTCATAACTTTCTATTACACAAATTGGTATTATTTAATTTTTGACCCGATTTATGTTCATTTTTATATCTTGTATTTTACTTTTTTCTATTGTATATATTTTTTTTTAAACGTTGTAACATTTTGTATGTAACTCTCCCTACTCCTGTGTATGGGGCTCAAGCCCCTTGTACAAACAAACAAAAACAAAACAATCGTTTCTTGAATGTGAGTGGGATCTGCTAACAATCTTCGGTTTTGTCTAGACCGTTGATTTAGTTCGAGACTTTAAAATTTCCTATACATTCCACCTCTTCATCCACAATACTTGTGCGGACCTGAGAGGAAACCTAACAGGTAGATCAGGAGTTAAAAGAATCAACCTACAAAGATCAAACATGAAATAATTCCATTATTTGATTTCAAACTTCAAGACTTCAAAAAAAAGTCCACAATTCTGGAATATCTTAAATGCTTTGCACAGAACTGAACTGAATAGGCTTGAAGGCATCTAAGGCCCAATCGGAAGCAATGGTTGTAGCTCCGCCATAAAGAAAATGCCAAAGTATATAAAGTACCACAAGATGTGAAATGAAATTTAAATGTCTGCAGAACTGGCTTGCTCAGGTGGTATAGCTGTTCTCGAAATAAAGAAATGCTTGATTCCTGTAACGAATAAGTGCTATTAGTGAGCAAGAAACTTAGGCGCAGAAGTAATTAAAAGGTAATGAAATAATACAGTACCCAAATGGGTGGGTATTAGTTAGAACAGCTGGAAACTAATAGAAAATAAAAAAGAAATGTCCTGGCATAAGAAATGTCGAGTTAAATGATAAGAAAATAAATAAAATAGATTCACGAAACATAATAAAATAACTGGCGTAATTACATGTTTCTTTTTTAGAAGGAGTAAATCAAGAAGCTGTAAATTCAATCGAGCTTCTGTATCTGGGCACTCTGAAGATAAGACTTCGCTTTAATGTAGAAATCTGGTGCATGAAAGTTGAATATAAAGGTAAGTAGCTCGGATAATAGAATAGAGCATATAATAATAATTATTAATAATAGAGAATTAAAGTATAAAGGTACATAATAAAATTGTTGAATTATCAGCGATGCCAATAACTTCTTGAAACACGTTAAAAACTTGTGATTCAACAGGTCCCAGTAGAAATAAATTGGGCGGGAGAAAACTAGTTATAGCAACCAAAGTAAAGGGGCGGCTTTATTATTCACAAAAGGGGAGGGAAGTAAACCCTACGCTATCCAAAGCCTAAAAAGGGCGACTTACTCCTTACAGAGCTGAAAATCGTCGTTGAAATAGTGCAAAAATCAGAATTGCAAACAGGTGAAGCCAAGAAGTTGAACTGACGCTTAGTTGCACTGAACAGTTGCAAATGGAGGACCAGAAAGACGCCTAGATCAGTGGCCTCCAAATTTCTTTGATCGCGTACCATTAAGACAAAAATCATTATAAGTTGTTCCCCTATATATAGTATAATATAAATATATAGTTATAGTACCCTATGTATGTTATGTAAGTATACCCTATACACTTCTTTTGGTATTTCGGGAGGTTTTCTCTGTCCTTGTTCCATTTTCTAATGTTTTGGTTTTAGTTAGGTCATTTTGATATCTTATATGTTCATATAGTAATTTAGTCTTTTCTTTGTGGTTGGTAATGTAGTTATTCACGAGTTGTTTTTCTAAATTCATTTCAAAGATACGATATTTCGTTTGTATGTGCCGGTATAATGTTTCAAAAGGGGTTATTTTGTTATCGAGTATATACTACTGCATAGTTTACTTTAGTTTCTAGGCAGTCCTTTTCAAATTCTTTCCTGTCTTTTCAAAATTCGTATGTGTTCAATTAAAGTGGAATGGAATCGTTCGGCAATTCCGTTGGATTCCGGATGAAGGGAACTGATTAAGTGCAAGTCTATTTTGTGTAAGTCTAGTAATTCTTTTATTATTGAGTTGTTAATTCTAGCACGTTATCGGATATGATTTGTTCTGGTAGTCCGTAATGTGTAAAATGGTTGATTAATTTATTCGCGATTTCTATTCCTTGACCGGATTTAAGTTTATATACTTGCGCAAATTTTGAAAATGAGTCAATTATAATGAAGAATTTATTTCCGTCTAGAGTCAGACTGTCTACATGTAATATTTCGAATGGTCTAGTTGGTGTAGGAGTGTGATTAAATTTTGGTTTAATTGGGGCTCTGTCATATTTGATCCTTAAACAGTGTTGCATTTGTTTATGTATTCTTGTAAAAGTTTCTCTCATGTTTGGCCAGTAATATGTTCTGATTTTGTTGTAAGTTTCTTCGATGCCTCTGTGGTTTGTTTTCCGGTATGGTAGTTCTCTATTGTCTCTTCGATTTCATTTTTGTCTTGAATGTCTATTAGTTTCTGTGTAAATCTTACGAACATTATCTCGGAGTTTTTAAAGTGGTTCATTACTGTGGCTGTAAAAGGAATGTAAGTCATCCTCAAAATATAGTCCGTATTTTGTCCTAGGTTGTACATATTCTTTTATAAATTCCACTATGTCCTTTTCTAAGTTGTTTTCCGAAATTTCTGCGAATATTCTCGTTTTTGAATTAAATAGCTTTTTTATTTTTGGTTCTCTGGGCTCGTACTTCACTAGTGATAGGATTATTTGTGTGTTGCTGAAGTTTACTGGACCATCAATTATAGGGGACGTGGTGTTTCCGTAAAAGTTAGAGTGTATCGTGATGTCACTTCATTCGTCTTCCTCTATAATTTGTATGTCGTTATTTTCTCTCTCTTCTGGATCTTGATTCACTATTAAAGATTCATTGTCACTATCGTCTGGTTCTACTAATTGTGTGTCTTCTTCAGTTGGATTTTTATTTGTTGCTGGTTTGTCTTTGCAGTATTTTGTTATTAGTTCTTTGATAAATTTGTCAGCGTCTTCATCTGGTATATGTTCTTGAAAGCTTGCGCTAAAGTTGATGATATTGTCTAAATATACTCTACAATTTTTTAGTCCTAGTAACACTGTGTTCATGATTCTTTGAAATGTCCATGGGCTGTTACGTAATCCGAATGGCATTCTGAGGAATTCGAAATGTCCGTTTTCTGTACTGAAAGCTGTCTTTTCTATACTGGTAGGTTCTATTTCTACCTGGTGGAATCCAGATGCAAGGTCTATTATTGAAAAATAATGACACCGTCCTAATTTGTCTAATAATTCTGCTATGTTTGGTATAGGATACGGATCGTCTATTTTACTCATTGAGTTTTCTATGGTCTATTACTATTCTCCATTTTTTCTGTCCCGATGCGTTTAGTTTCTTGGGGAGTATCCGTACGGGCGAGTTCCAAGGTGAGTGTGAATGTCTTATTATTTTTTGTTCTAACATGTCTTTAATCTGTTTGTTAATTTCCTCCCTGTGTATTTCTGGATATCTATAAGATTTAGTATTATTGATATTTTGTCTGTAGTTCGTATAAAGTGTTTTATTTGACTAGTAAATGTTAGCTTGCCACCTTTGGTGTAGAATATGTCTTTGTATTCGTTTGTTAAGTTTTCTATAGTTAATTTTTCTTCTTTGTTCATATGATCTGTTCTAATTTGTTTTATGTTTAGTTGTGATGTTTCGTTACTAATTTTATTAAAATTCGGTTTTTTATTAATTACAAAATTATTTAAATTTATTATTTCAACTGGTTGTTTAATGTTAATTTCTAATTCTTTATCTGTTTCGTTAATAATTCTGCAATATGCAGCGAATTTAGATACGCTAATTATTCCTTCCGGGATTACGGCTTCGCCAATGTTCATCTGGGGGATAACCGCTTCTCCGTTTTCAATATTTTTTATCTTTAATTTAATTATTTTATTTTCTAAAGGCCTTAGCCTGAATGGTTTCGTTGTATTTACGTTACAATTTGTTTTTAAATGTTTATTGAGTTCTTTCCTACAATGTTCTTCTTTTCTATAATAATAAATGGGTAGTTCGTTCCCTTGCAAATTGAATATATTATTTTAAAAATAAATTTTTATTCTTAAATTTTGTATTATATCTAGCCCTATCAATAGATCGAATGCATCATGGAAATCGAATAAAGAGAATTGTAATTTTAATTTTTTGTTACTTAATTTGGGTAAGTTTAAGATTGAGCTGTATTTCTCTTTTGATGTTCCATGCGTGGTGGGAACCTCGCATGGGGTTTCTAATAATGTAGTTTCGTAAAATTCTGATGCAATAAACTTTCTCATGAATGACAATTCAGAGTAGAGTTCGCTCGAGAAGTTGCAGTAATAAGTAGGACTAGACGGATAAGCAGAGGTCCCCGCCTCCACGTGGCAGGGACGGTAACTTATCTACTATGTAGATAAGGCCGTGAACATAGGCACCGGTTTTCGCGCCATGCGCTAAGTACGGTGGCCTGGAGTGCGCGAATGATGATAATAATAATAATAATAATAATAATAAATAATAATATATATAGTATAATAAAAATGTATAGTTATATATATATATATATATGTCATCTCTCCTAAGTTTACCCTATATATACATATATACTAATTGTAACGCAGCCACTGGTGATCTAGGAGAGAAAGCAGGTACCTCAAGTTCTCCTAGTGGCCGCTAGGAAGCGCTGGTAGGGCTGGTAGCCCTTTCTAGAACAATCTATAACCTTCTAGACCCTTGTTCAACGGTATAAATGGTAGGACCACAGAGAGTTTAGAGAGTTTCTTTTTACAAACGAAGTGTACGTTTGTGAAAAGTGTATAAAAAGTGAACAAAGTGAACTTTTGTGGTTTAAACTGTGAATTAATTATTATTAAGTGTTGTATTTATAATTTATTGTGTAAAACAATAAATTGGTGTTTTTCTTATTGAAGTTTAGAGTATTTTATCGAAACGAACCCACTTAAAACTAGTTACAGTAGCTAATGTAGAGGGAAAAACGTTACAATATAAACTATATATACATTGGATAAACATAGGAGAGATAACGGGGTAGGAGAGAAGACGTAGGCTTTACTTCTCTTGTTTGCCACCACATGGTCATGGAAGTTAGTCCAGAAGTAGGGAGATCATAATCGAACTTATTGCAAAATTCTTGAGTTACTTTGTATGTTCTTCTGTGTTCTATGAACATTTACACACATCAGCTACATCTGGTGAATATGTGAATTTTCATAACGCTTAGTAATTTTTTCTTCTTTTGTATATACTATATTAATTGCAATTGAAATGAAAGATTTCCTGCTGACGTTAAAGTTGGACTCGAAGATATACTGTTTACCAAGTTTCATGTCGATCGGCCATGCTACCTTCACTCATAGGTCTCCTACCTATGGTGCGTCATCTATCCTACCATAGTAGGAGAGATGGCTAAATGTAGTGTATTTGTATTTTGTTTCTGGAATAAATGAGAATGTCTTTATTTTGAAAAATAAGATTTTTTTGTAGATAATAGTAGTTGACATATGTTTTATAAGCATTACCACTTTAATATATCTCCTATATTTTGATACAGGGTATAAATTTGAAATGTGCGTCATCTCTCCTAGCTAACCCTATATATATATACCTATATATATATATATATACCTATATATGTGTGTGTGTGTGTTTAGTCAAAAATTAAATTATTTACTATTTATTTACTTAAACAATAGCAACATACATACCAACATTTAAATCATATTAAAAATTTACATTTTGAATTAGAATTTAATGTGAGTAATGTGATTGTATTTGTTAAGTAATATCGGAAGAATTTGGTTTAATGCCCTCTGTTAATGCAATTCGAAGATCTGGGTCTAACTCTAATTTATACTATATTTGGTTTTAATAGTTGTCATTGCAGAAAACCCTACTTCACGCAGGTGCTATATAGAACCAAACAGTAATATTGCATTCGCTGTTGGTGCGCACTAAATCTGGATATCCGGTTTTCAATTCCATCCCGCAATTTATGAAAAGATTTTTCTTAAAATTCGGATTGTTATATTGTTGTTTCTCTGATGGCTCAGAATGGCCAAACTGATGGAGTCGGGAAAAAAATATTTTATTACATATTCAGAAATCTATTACTTTTGGGTTCTCGAATACATATTCGACAAGGAATTGGAAGGAATGTTGAGTCTAAATGAATCTCCTGAAATAAAAGTTTTAAATAAATTAGAAAAATGTTCATAAAAAATGTATATTTATGGAATAAAGTACTCGTATTTTTTACATGTCAGAATAATGTGTTAAATTTCACGCTACCCGCCATTTGAATTTTTTCTTCAGGATCGCAAGTGATCATAAGCCTAATTCTTCGGGGACTAGGGACTGTAATATTAGACATACTGCGGACAGGACACACATACAGTATTTTGAAGGGAAACCTCGTATATACCCAAATATCACTTTGCGTACCTCCTGGAAGATCACTTTGGAGATCACTGGCGTAGATGACTCAGTAAAAAACAAAAGTATGTATTACATGTGCCAAGAAAAATTCTGATTGGTTGAATTTGGGGAAAGTAGTAAGCGAGGTGAGCTTCCTAAAATATCGTATGCCTTGTAGATTGTTGTAGGAGAATATTGTACAGCGACCAAGATCTATTGTGCCCCCCGGAGCCTTCTCAGTGCACTACCGGTCTCCGAGCAGTGTTCACTTGCTACAGACAACACTGCCCATTACCGGCCAGTGAGTTGTAGAGGCTCCTAAGGAGAAGAAAATTTAAGGGCAGCACGCTGAATTCGAACCGGGTCCACCGCGTTACCAATGAGCTAATCACTTCCTTCTCACGTGGCTTGCGCCAATTAACTAGGTACGGAGACCCTAGTTTGTGTGCTGCGTTTGTCCTGTAAAGGGTAGAGTGTATGTAGTTTAAGTGCATTGTGTACTGTTCTAACGAAGTGCAAGGAGTACTGAGCTGTGGTAACCCGTAGGGTCGCTTCTCCCCAAGTAACTGTATGCAACAGATACCCCTTGCGGACATCGTATGACTTACAGCCAACATTTAGAACATATGCCATTAATAATCAACAATTATTATAAAAATATAATAAGAGTAGCACTTTTAAAGTAAGTAAGCATCAGCAAATGGAATTTGCTCATCTGGTCGCCACCAAGCCAGAATAATGTCGCGGAGGTCCACTTTAAGGAAAATAATTGTCAATTTAAGTAAGTAAATTCGCGAAGAAACAACGAAGCTCAAATTGGAAAATAACGTCAAACATCTTGAACAAATAACAGGCCAAAAATAAAATAAAATTTTTGAATTCTGTGGAGTTAACGTTGCTCAGCGCTTCGTCGCTGGAACACCTTAGGATGTAGATAAAAATCGTAAAACCAGGTGGTCGCATGACCAATGTGATTTTAAACACAGAGGAATCGTTAGAAGGAGAGGAGTATAGGCGGTGGTTGTGCGAGAGGGGTTTTTTTGAAGATTCTCTAGAAATATATATATGAAGAATACTCTATGGAAATTTCGGTAATCGGAAATGGATAAAACCATTTTCATTACATGTATTCAGGTTTCATGATGAAGGATGCGCATGAAGATATTCAGGAGCACTGACGATTAATACTCATTAAGACTTCAGGCTGAAATGGTTACATGAGTAATATTATTCGCATTGATAATAGTTGATGATTTGGTAGGCCTCTATTCATAATATAAATATTAGGTACTTGCAAACATTCAGTAGAGTTAAGTTTCCTTTCAGAATAATAACAATGTTACAAGAACTAGAAAAAAGCACCGGCAAGTTGGTTTAATTAAATTTTCACAAGACTTTATATATATAGATTGTTTTCTTTAGCATAAGTGAAAAGTGCCGTATATAAATTATTGACTTCTATAGTGAAAAGAGAAATTTTGTTAATAAAACCAACATGAACATAAGCGCAATGTCGAAGTATTCACTCAGTTATGCTTACATTGAAGTAGTAAAATAATACAACAGAAAATTGCGAGAAAATTACCTGCCACTTTTACTGAAAATGGGTTAGCAATTAACTCACTAAATTGTCGTTAGAGCGCCTCAATCCCTTTTTCTTTATAAACTTTTCATTCTATTCATGTAAAATAGGTTCCATTTATTTTCCGCCATTTTAGCTTTCTCATTTTCTTTATTAAAATATGTTCAAACTATATCTGGATCAATAAATTATTAAAGTGGTTTTCTTAAGGGTATTTTTGTATTCATCTTTATTATTATTATTAATAATTCGGACTTAATACAGAAATAGTAGAGATCGTGCACTGCTCATACAAACATCTACTAAAAGTGCTCTTCAAAAAGTGTGTTTTTAGTTTATAAGTGCGTTTTAGTTCAAGTTAAATTCTGAAAAGTGTTAAAACTAAATACGTAGAATCGTATAAAATTACTGTGGTGTACTACAACGCACTAATTCACGAGTAAACAATTAATTAATTGGTTAAAACAGTAAGTATTGTAATATAGTGTGTAATACAAAAGATAGAAGTATGAAATTTAATTGTAAATAGTCTTGTACGAGTATACGTATAGTGTATATACACTTGTCTCGTTTCTCTTTAATTCTGATTTCTCTTTTTTCTTCTAAAAGTTATTTTGTTATTTTTTTTTCTTTTCTTTCATTCTCTCTATCTCTTTTTACTTTTTACATTTTAGTTTCATTCTGCAATTTTCTAATAATGCACAAAGGCAAAAAGAAAGAAAACACCAAACAACTCTCCTAAATCAAAGAAACCGCCTACGAGCGTAACTCCGCCTATGGCCACTATAAGCAGAGCCAGCTTAATTCCGAACATTCTTTGGTGATTACTCTCAGAATTTACTCTTATCTATTGACATCAAGACTGTAAATGATTTTTCATTTAATCATAGCCCGTTTTTTTTTAACTTTTAACACTCTACCTATACCTAAATGCAAACCTTCAAGTTTAATGACTTGTTTATACAACAATTAGACGACAACATACAACTACAAACCCCACTAAATACGCCGAGTAAAATCGATAATGCTGTTGAAAGATTTACAACCATTTTACAAGAGGCAGTACTAACATCAACATTACCAACTAAACAACGGCAAATAATAACCAAACAAATGATACCATCTGCCATAAGGCAACTAATAGAAAATAAGAGAAAGTAAAAAATGACGAGCCCGCGCCAGTTAGCAACGTTCAAGACTACCATCAGACAAACGTAACTTTTTAACAAACTCAACACACAACTTAAAGAATTAAGAGAACTACAGTTCGAACAATACACCACACGACTGACAACTCTCTCTGGAACGCCACCCGTAAAATATTTTCCTGTACAATTATATCCAGTCCCTGGGACCTGGGACAGTGTCTGATTCTGACAGAGTACAACTATTTGCATCTCAATTTAAAACGGTATTTTCACCTCACCCTGACTTGCAAGACACAGATCATGAGATAAAGGTAAACGATACTCTATACTCCTCTCTTCCTCTCTCTCTCTCCCACCTGAAGCCTTCACCCTTCCAAAGTTTTAATGCTATAAAACAACTCTCTCTCAAAAATTTCCGGGTTATGATCTTATACAACATGTAATCTTATTAAATATTTGTAAAAAAACACAAATATTCCTTACTTATATCTATAACTCTATACTCCACTCTATACTTACCTCTATAACTCTATACTTCGCACCATCTATTTTCCATGCTCTATAATAATCATAAAATGAACTTTCTATTAATAATTTTCCCTAAGATTTCTATAATAATCATGATTCCGAAACCAATGAAACCTCAACACTCACCCTCCTACAGGCGATATGTCTTCTTCCATTTCCCTCCAAAATATTCGAAGGACTTTTCTTCAAACGGCTTCTCCCTTTAATAGAACCACATCTACCCAATACCAGAACGGTTTTAGAAGTCACCACAACACCATTCAGCAGGTTCATCGCATTGTAGATACTATATCCTGCAACTTTGGGCGGGGTGTGTACTGCTCGGCGGTCTTTCCCGTTGTCTACCAGGCATTCGATCGGGTTTGACACCTGGACTTGCTCTTCAAGCTCAAGTAATTCCTTCTTACCGCATATTACTTGATTTAACCTGGGGTTGCAGCATCGTATCGCTTCCTGTGATGGCTGGATATGGACTGCTGTTACGTTGTACAATCCAGACATCACTCTATTGCGTCTTCCCCAGTACAGCACCAGTACTGGTGTGCTGTTAACTGCTGCAAATGGCGTTGAGCTGATGCTGGTGAGCCTGTACTGCCAGCCGTCGTGCGACATAATGTCGTCTATAGCCCATTTAAGTCGGTTCTTACGAGAGAAAACAGAGCAAAAAAGATAATTGTGGCCGCCTACATAGATGCATGGTCACCCATGTGGCACGATAACATGCTAGATGACAGAGGCAGACACTTCGAGGAGTGTATTGTCTTAAATGATCTGTTGTGTCCTTAACGTGCCCGGAAATTTGAAAACGTTCACAGGAAACGGTAACTGCGCTGAACACAATCTGGATGTTACCTTGTGTACAGCTTCGGCTGTTGATAGGGTACATGATTGGAGGGTGGCAGACTTGGTAACTGGGGATCTCAGGGCAATACTTTTCGAAGTTTCCTGGGACACCGCCATCTCCCACCTACGAGGTCTAGAATGATATTCAATCAAAATTGTTGATTGGGAAAGATATAAGACCCTCCTCCAGCGCAGTATTGACACGCTACATGTCCAAGAGGATACCATTGCTGGTATCATATGGCGGTCACGGAGCTAACCGAGGCAATAACAAGCCTGAGTTGGGGGGGGGGGGTTGTTAAAGAAAATACCCACTAGTCGCACGCGCCGTGTTCCTTGGTGGACACGAGAGCTTACAGCAGCCCAAAAAATAGTAGCCAGGAGCCGAAGGCGATACCAACTGGAACATAATGATGAATCCCGTCAAAGATATATAGATACAATACAAAAAGATGGTTTATCAGGCTAAGACCTCAAGCTGCGGGAGTTCGTGGAATCAAGTAATAGAGATCCTTGGGATATCGTTTACAAGGTGAGCCAATAAGATAAGGACGGGTCTGATACCAGCTAGTATGATAGACAGAGAATCGGGTGCCGGTCCTGGCAGGAATCAACTGAGCACTTGTTGAAAGTACTCCTCCCTGAGGATAGTCCGCAGGACGACACTTATTTGCAAAAATGTCGTCGTGACGCAGCCTATGAGTCACCTGCTCTGGCTGAATCCATAACGGAGTTCGATATTTTTGATATTAAGTTTGTTATTGGGGAAATAAAAAAAAAAGGCTCCAGGAATGGATATGATAAATGGAGAGATTGTCCGAAAATATGAGGACGTTATAAGCCAGTAACTGCTTGACCTTCTTGGATGCCTGAGACTGGGATACAGTCCCAGTCAATGGAAAACAGGGCTTGTTAAAGTATTATACAAAGGTGGGAACAAGCCCATAGATAGTGCTAAGTCGTATCGATTGATACAACTCCTACCCGTTTTTGAGAAACTACTGAAGGAACTGATTATAATGAAATTAAAAAGCTTTATCAGTTTCAGTCCCAGCCAGTACGGCTTTGTATCAACAACGACAGATGCGATATCTAAGATCCTTGAATTGGTGCGTGGCAGAGGGCATAAGTACGTCCTCACAGTGTTTCTGGATATAGCTGAGGCCTTTGACAATGTTTGGTGGCCGACTAAACTGGAGTCACTCAGAAGAAAAGATTGTCTGCCAAATCTTCTGAAATTAGTTCAAAGCTACCTCACCCAAAGGGTGGCGGCGCTAGTGACTCAAGCCGCGAGATTTCAAGGCCAATAACCAAAGGTTGTCCGCAGGGTTCGGTGATGGGACCGTTCCTGTGGAAACTAGTTATGGATGAATTGCTTGAGCATATAGAGAATATGGATTACTGTGATTCGGTTGCATACGCAGACGACCTGGCAATGGTTGTCCCTGGGGATTCTCGTCAGGAGTTAGAGGAGCGTGCAAGCGCAGTTGTATCCCGAATAAAGAATTGGTGTCAAGAAAAGAAGCTTCAGATTTCGTTTGAGAAGTCTAAAGTGATGCTCATGAAAGGCACACTTCATCCCAGTCGTCCTCCCTGGATCAGGGTGGACGCACAAAGAATAGTCCATGTAACCCAGTTTGAGTACCTGGGCGTGCTGCTGGATTGGAAGCTTTCTTTTAAACCCATATTCAGCGGGTTGCCTCCAGATGACTCAACTTGTACCAGGGAACCAAAAGAGTAGCCCGTAGTGAGTGAGGGCTGAAGACTGGCGTGGCTTTGACCATTTATAGGGTGTGATTGAGAATGTGCAACGTACGCAGCTGCCTGTTGGCCCTACCTACTATGTAGGTAATAGTGACCATAGGCACGGTTTGGCGCTATGCGCTAGGTACTGTGGCCTGGAGTGTATTATTATTACTAATAATATTATTAATAATGATAATAATAATACTTGATTCTAAAATCCTACCTTAATGAACAATACTTCCAGATCAGACTTAGCTCTACATTCTCCTTATTTTTTAATTGACTTTAGGGGATCCTGAGGGGGTAAATTGGTTATTTTGGAGGGTTATTCAATGGTGTATGGTTTCATTCAGTGTTGTATGAGCTATCTTTTGGGCTGATATAATCACTAATGTTATCACTTCAACTACTACCGCCCTTTTTAAGCAGATACATGTAACCCACCACATCAACTCTATATTTCTGTTCGGGCAAATGACTGAATTTTTTAAGTTAAAGAAAGCTTATTTAACAACAATAAGTGTATATCAATATCGCATTTGTATTTCACACCAAATATTTGTTTGAGATATCTTGTTCTCTCTCTATAACTCCGCCTCTCTCTCACACACTCACACCCACACACACACACACACACACACACACACACACACACACACCATTCGCTAAAACTTTTTTTTTCCTACTTGGGCAAAATCAAAACAAGTATTTCCAATGAAAACTCAATTACGTAAATTTTACTCGTAGCACTTACAGCGCTAAAAAAATGGCGTAAAAAAAAGAAAAAATGGCTATATTGTTACACATTATTCCAAAAATGAAAACAAACCCTATTGGCTGTAACTGAGTAGATACCTACATTAAGTAATACTTAAACAGTTTAAGTCTAAATGGTTTTTCAAGAACTGAACTACTCTTTAACAACCTAAGAGAACCTAAGAACCACTACTACCATCATGATTGTCTCAAATAAGCGCCGTTCGTTTCCACAAGCCACTTGAAGCAAAAAACCTATTCAATTGTAGAATTTGTTGGCCGTTA